>JAQGBY010005371.1:0-14766 GCA_034698785.1 Mycogona germanica | reverse complement strand
TAGTTTCTGGCAATGAAAATAAAATCCTTCAATTGCCACTTGTACCAGATGCTAAGTATGAGACGGGTGACTGGTGCACTGGTCGATTTGCGTGTTCATGCTAGTTTGATTGATTGATGGTTATCCCAAACTTTTGTAAACGATTCTTTTGATACCTCAAATTGCCTAATCACTGTCTGCAATGACTAGGCTGTCATTGACGCGTCTCCGCATGTGCGTTGCCAGAGAAACTTTGGACTGAATGTACAATTGTTTGTTAGCGCCTATATTGAAATCAAAACCGACATGCGTTCTGCAAAACAGAAATTACAGCTTTCCATTAATGTTGCACAAACTTGACAAAAGTCTGAATTCTCGTAAATTTTTTATTGACTCCATAAAGCGTGGTCACATTGTCCACCAAAAAACAATGAAGTCATGGCAGACGCCTTTGTATTAAAAAAACTGCCGATACCTAATCTTGTTAATAAGAGGATTTCCATGGTCTCGAGGAACTTTTAGAAAACATTTATATTTCGGATAAGTGATGTAAAAGTTATCTTTAAAATAATCACTCTGTAATGGTGACCATTGCGGGGATTTCTATGGTCCTATTAAAATAATATAAAAAAGGGAAAATTGAAGAAAATTGTAGATTTCAGACAAAAAACAACAAGAATAATATAATAATATTCTGAGAATTTGAAATCATTTTCGTTAAGATTAATAATTTAAAAAATAAATTATTTGAAAAATGAAAGCGCAACAAACATATTTGCGAAGTACTGTACCCAAAATCTGAAGAGGATATATTCAGATTTATATATATCAATTAGCCCGTGGTTGTTCCAGTCACACCCCCTTGATAAAGAAGACGCTGCTGATAAACCATTGAGTGCGCTACTTAGGTTACGGCAATAAGTGGATCAAAACGAATATTTTGATTACTTCGTCCTTCTAATACAGCTTCATACGTACTGTATATTTCCATGTTCCGGCGTTCATCTTTGCCAAGCGTAAACATCTTAAATAAAAAATATTTTTACCACAGGCTTCTCGCCTCTCCAGTCAGCCTGTAGAGCTGCTTCTAACTGACAAAGCAATATGCTGGGGTTGTTTCTGTGACCAAGTATTACATTTCTAGCGGTTCAGATATCTGATACATAAATTTTCGGATTCTAATAACACTTAATTGGTAGCGCTTGAACCATCTGTACTATATGAACCTATTAGTATTGCTGTATAACGGTACAAGTTGCTCAACCAGTGTCGGATTAAGCCATGTGGGCCCCTAGGCAGTGAAAATCTCGGGCCCCCCTCGCAAATTATCTTCTAATACCAGGGTTGGATTTGTCAAAATAGAAGCAGGGGATCGGAAGGCTGATTACAAACTTCCTAATTCGCAATCGCAAATAAATTTTTTATTTGATAAATTTTGACTCATTACTTTATGCGCCAAAAATTATTGAAACCCTATAACAATTATATGATCAGGAGTTAATTAGTTTAAAGTGTGATCAACGAACATGCAAAACTAGTTCACATACATGATATGGGCCAAGTTCACTTAGTCTGACCAGAAAGTTTTTATTGAAAAAAAAAGTAATTTTTATTTCTCTAACGAAGCATTTTAGATAAAATATTTTATGAGGTTATCATTGTTGGAAAATGTGTTGTTTTTGATGACGTTCTCATTATTGCACATTCTACGTGTGTTGATAACGCTCAAATTCATTAAGCAATGCCCAATTATTCGATTTTCATGGGTCTCATGCCCATGTGCACTTGTTTATTCGAAAATGTCGTCAATGAACCACGGTAAGGCGTTTACAAAGACAGTTACAACCATTTTCAATATGCATGTTCAATGTACTTTATAAGCGTGCGTGTATAATATGACTAATATACTGAAAGTTTGCGATCTTTTTAAAAAAAATTGTTCTCTTTAATCAGTCAAACTCGGCGTTTACTTTCGAACGGCTTAACGAAATTGAATCAAATTTCCGCAAATTTGTAGTTGAGCGTAAGTTATCTTAGATTTACATTTTGCGTATTTCTAAGGATATCAGCCGTTGAAGTTCTAAGCATTGCCATTGGCTTCGCCGGAAAATTAAAATATGGCTTCTCTTAACCAAGATGGCGCTGAACATTTAATTAAAAATTAATATAATTTAATTTTAATTACAAGTCAATACAATACAATACAATTTCACAAAATTGGAAGAAAATACATTTCCGTAATGAAGAGATTAGATATTTAAATTGTCGAACACTGGGTATCCAATTATTTAAAATCAGCTGGTGCGGTGTAATTGCCATGATGCTAAATCTACAACTACAGTGTTACAACGTATCTTATGTTGTACTCGCAAATCAAAGTTTAAAAAAATATTAGAAAATGCTTTCGCTGCCATGACTGGGAAAACCGAGCGAAGCGGGCAATTTCTCTAGTACACGTATAAAAACTGATTCCCATTTACGAGAAGTACGGTTTCGGTATCAATTCAATCCAGGAATTGTTGACAACATCGGTTAATCAACATAAGTGATTGATCCTGAACGAGGGACTTGACAACAAGAGCAAGTGACACGGCTGTCGTATTTTGCTAACCATCCCAAATGACATTCACTTTTTGCCTAGCTAGTAAAAGTCCATTTTCAATGGCACATGTATTTCCACGAATCAGTGGCGGCTCGTGTTTCAATATATATTGGTTTGAGAGGAAGATAGCCAATTCAACCTACTCCACGCCGCGTATTAAAAAAATGTTTGTTAAGGTGGCTTATACCAGCCTCTGGTGGGAGGGGGATCTGATAATTGATCTCGGTAAGAATCTTTGAAAATGTCTCACAGTTTTACTTCCTTTAAATTTCTCTCGCCCAAATGACTCCAAAATTGCCGGCCGGGATTGAACCCTCGATCACGGTCATAGGCATAGACTATCTGATACTTCCCCATTGCGTGTTGGCCGCATTGGAAATTACTTTGTGATGCTGCCCCTTGTATTAACGCAATACTTGGTTCGTCCCCAATTTTATTTTTAATATCATTTTCAAATCTCCTGTACATTTGGTAACGCAAATATGGATGTACACACGGAACATAAGAGTTCAAAATACTCGTAAATACAGGACGGTTTTTCCGATAACCGATATTTCCCGTTTATTTTCATGAAATTGTATTTTCCCCACTTCAATTAATTCATTTTGATGAGGCGCGGGCCTTCGTGAGCTCCTAGGACGAGCCGACGAGCGATCGAACGTGTCGAATATTGCGTGTTGACGTCCGAATGAACGGGAGGAGGTGCTGCCATCACATTTAAAAAAGGGCTGATCGTGGTTCGAAACCACATGTGCAACTGTGAAAAATATCTCCTTTTCGTATTTTAAAAATTTCTTCGTGAGGTTGGTTTTTTTCTAACATGTACAGACGCCAACTCCAAGTCTCGCTCGTGTTCGGGAATCTCTACATGTACTGTATAAATAACAAGCTGGAGGTTATTTATAAGCTCCAGCCCCCGGACCTTTTCACGTTTGGTGGTGGGTTTGACAAACAGTTAACCCAGTTCAGAGCGATCACAGCGTCCTGGTTGGGGTTTAACGAAAAATTGAACTCTGTACTTGAACCCGTACACGCTTTATCTAACCTTGCCAATTGGCGTCAACATTGCTGGTCTGACGTTCGAGCACCCAATGCGTGGTGAAACCATAGAGAGTCGTTGCGATCGCTCCGTTTCGAAAGCAGCTCGATGTTTGGAAATAGTCTTACAGAATCCAAAGGAATGGTAATTATTTATGAGAATTTTTTTTTAGAGTAAATAATTTTGTTTTTATTTTACGAGTAACCTACTATTCGTGATGTTAATTTATGCAGTATGAATGTGCTTAACAGATGTTAAAGAATAATGAAAGTTCATTTGGGAGCAGCGACTTGGCTATGGCGATCTGATGACATACGAATGCAATTCGACAATTTTATCAGTAGAAAAAAATTAAATCGGGGAACAAGTGCTTCGCATAATGTGTGTTAGCAGAGGGCATTTTGTCTACTCCGATTCAAATGAAAATATGATTCATCAACATTCTCGAGAGTACTTTGTTTTGGCAATTTCCTGAACGAGCCCGTGTTCTGTGTGTCAATTATTAGCTAAAACACGTGTATCACGATTCCTAAAATGTACTTGCATTCCCGAATGTATGTGTATTTAGCTTGTTATCGTGTTCATAGTGGGGCCATTTATACCGGAGGATCTTTGTCGCATGGAAGCCGATCTTCTCCGGTCGCGTGAACTACTCGAATTTTTATTTATTTTTTCCGCGACCATATCGTTATATTAAATACCGCGAATACAATCTCTAATTTTGTAAGCATATAATAAAATACTAAAATCGTGCTGGACAAACTTCATGGATGGTTTCAAACTTCAGACGTAAAATTTTAATATTTTAAAAATAAATTTTTTTTAGAATTAACTTGCGTAATTTAGAGTAAACTTGCAAGTCCAAGCAAAGAAATGTTGTGATAATTGTGACGTTGCGTTCTGAAGTAAGAAGGGTTCGATTCCATGGCCGGGAATCGAACCAGGAACTGCCGAGCCACGTTCAGTCGATATACCGACTGGGACGCGTTCGAAGTAGTGTATTGAGGCAATGCTCGTAAGCAAACTTGTAATGCAGAGGTATGAAATTCTTTTGCATTTTTCTTTTGTAAAATACAAAAGTACAAATACTGTAAAATACAAAATTCATTTGTATTTTCGGTAAGAGAGAAATGATCTATCACGTTCACATCTTACTTGATTAATTGCAAGCATCTGACAATAATAAAAAAACAGAACAGAAAATTGAGAAAGTTACTCGCGTTTATTCTGATATTCATGATGTTCATTTATATTCAATTAATATTCATTATATTCATTATATCCTGCACATTTTGGGACAAGAAAGTAAAAGAAAAAGGCAAATATAAAAACGTTTAGCAAAGAATAATCGGTGACACTTCTAATTAAATATGACACAACACCAATTGCAATTGCTCTGCGGGACATCGTCCCTGCACGCTCTCTGCTTATTTCCGTTTACAAAATAGATACACACTTGCGTACATTGGATACAGGCACGTTGAATAGTTTCAACGCTTGGTGTAATTACATAATATTATATCATAATTAATTACTTGTGTGTACGAGTATGGCAAATTTGAAAATCGTAGGATGCATATTCAAGGTCTCTCAGTAAACATCATTCGCAAAGTGCAATTAACGATTTTTTTATATACTGTTGATAGAGCACATAGCAACAGCACATAAAAGCTTTCCACAGAAAAAATGGCAAATATCCCACAAGTTTACATCTCAAAATCGCTAACAACTGCCACCCACCACCTGGCGAAGACTGATACTGGAATAACATGTAAACCAGCTAGTTCATGCCAATTTGCTCTCTGGTCGCAGTTCCTATTCAAATGAAATGGTCTGGGGATGGTCAGATGTTGTCAGTTCTCTGTTCACTAACGACTATGGTTAGTCCATCAATTATTATTCAGACATGTACATTTAATTATATTTTGAGAGAGAGGCGATTCTTTCGACGTGTACAATTAAACACAAAATGAAATCGTCGTCATAAGTCATCAATTATACAGTAAGTATATGCGCCATTATACTTATGCACAGGATTTGCACAATTATATTTGCACAAATATTCACCAAAAATCAAATTTTAATATTTAAAATTGATACTGTGTATTTATGAAAAATCGAACTGAACGTACAAGATTTGTGTTTTATCAGTTGAATTATTGTCGGCCCAGGTCGAGAAATTGAAAGTTTAAAAAATATTTTTCGGTTTTTCAAAAAAATGTCAAGAACATAGTTTACAGGTACATTAAGAACACATCAAATTATTAAAAGGGAGTGAAATATCTTTGACGGACGGTGTACTATATTTTCGGTAAACTTTTGAATGTACACACTGATTTTTTAAATATATTACCATTCATCCGAAAACAATAATAGAAAAGCGAATTCAGTGTCAGTGTCGCCCAAAAAATACCCACCCACACATATATATTTAATCATTACTTCTGAAATATTTCATCGAACCGCATCAAAATTTTGAAAAATTGAGCAATAATATACAAACACTTTGGCAATTTCAATTTTAGCTCGAATTTTGTCTTCTTTTCCTTTATACGCAGGCTGGAAGTCGCGCGGCCACTTTTCGGTCGTTTCAGGACGCGCGATCTTCTTAACTTTCTCGAAACATTTCACACGAAGATCTTGTTTGATTATTAGTTGAATGGACACGACATTCACGACGTTTCACAGGACCAGCATTGCCGATCTTCTTCAGAAGAACTTGCAATCCACCGAAAGTCCAGATTTTCCAGGGAAACTATATTTAACAGTATTTTTATGGAGCAACGGTCTATTTCGGTAAACTCAATTTTGTACACATGACTTTTCACATTTCGATTTGGGAACGTCACCACAGCACACGCCACCTGTTTGGTTTGTAAATCCAAAAACAGTATGTTTAAGGTCACCAAGCACGAAATTTCGAAAGACAGGTGATAATCTGATAGAACTGACAGACAACGTTGCTGCAGAAGCGACATTGTGAAAAATGAAGATTTTTTTGATTGTTGAGCTATTGAGTTTTTAAAAGACCATAATTATTTTAAGCTAGATCAAAACTAAAAAATTCCATAGGTTTTCTAGAAAAACTGGACTTTCAGCAAGTTCTTTTGAAGAAGATTGATAATACTTGTTCTGTGGAGCGTTGGGAATGGAGTGGCCGACCGCGCACTAGGGTCAGCACTAACTAAATTGATCTGGTTGGAGCGACCTCAATCACACTCTTTACAAAGAAAATGTCGAACAGAATAGGAATTCCACTATTAGATCATTCAGATATTTAAAAATGAGAACTATTTTTTTAAGCAAAATGTAATCGTTTGACTAAAGTTACAGCTTATTTTCCACCTGTTCATGGCGTGAAAGGCAACACCGAAACTGGAATGCAGAATCGCAGATTACAAAAATCTTTGCGAAACATACTGCGCTATTTAATAACACCTTGCAAAAAAATGAGATTTCGTTACATCCTGCGATGCTCGATCGGTTTTCATTATGACATTCGAACTTGGGGAGGTCCGTGGACACGCACATTGATAATTCAATATTGTCCACAAAAAAAGCTAATTTCAATCAGCATTTCAAAGCTCAGCTATCCTGGTGTATCACGGAATGATGTAAAAAAAAAACGGCCACCTTAGTCGACAAGTGCACGAATTCCTACGGACAAAGTTATGTCATAATTTCTGCGAAACAACTAACTACTGTAACAGCTTCGTGTTAATCAAATGTTGCTCGAGACGAGACGAGATGATTAGATAATAAATTTTATCCGATCTGAAAAAGTGTTGTCTTCTATGTTCGAGACAATTACGCACATGTAATTCAAGAAAATACAAAATTAGTCTTATCCATGACGAAATCAAGTACTGTTCCTTGCAAGATAAATTGCCTCGGTTTCCTCTTTGCACACACAACCATGCACATCTTAGCAGTTCTCGGAATTGACCTAAGAGGGCGGACCTTCGTATTTTTGCATCCGATATAAGCGACAATTGCTAATTACATGTGAAATCAGCATTCCCGACAGTCAATCGTAATTAATAGTTCTTCGCTGTTCAAAGCGACAGGATTTCGACTTACATTAATATAATCATCTTTTCCGCTAGGGGCGGGGTGTGCTGGCAGATTGGGACTGTTGAAGCACAACGGGTACACTGTAGACGTGGGGGCGCAATGCGATCCTGGGGGCAGTCATTCGTACTTTTTCAGTTATATTCAATATTTTAATATACAGTGTGTTCCAAAAAAAACGGGGCCACCTACACATTTAATCAGATCTCCTGAAATAATTTATCAAATCGTATGAGAAAAAATTAACAGAGAAATAATATACAATAAATAATAAATAATAACAACAATAATAATAATAACAAATAATAAATAATAACAAATAATAAATAATATAATATTTTTGTTCGAAATATTTTTTATTTCCTTAACACAGGCTCGAACTAGTTTTTTCGTTTGTTCCAGTTAGTGTTCCATTTTGCTGCCATCCGTTAGTTGCGCGTTTCTAACTAACACTTTCTCGAAGCATTTCAGTTGCCAATTTTGTTTGATTATTTAGTAAACAGATATCTGATGGTGGGTTTCCTAGTCTGCTTGATATTTTTTTTGTATAGAAGGTGTTATCTGTTTTGACACTAGCTCGAAGTCGCGCCCGCCTTTTTTTCACTGAAGCGTCAATGACGTTTTGATCAAATTCATCCACGACTGCTAGATTAGATGACAAAATTCTTCAGTTTTAACATCGGTTGTAACCTAGGTATTCCAACATCAGATATCTGTTTATCCTCCGTCATCTGAAATGTTTCAGGAACCAACAGATGGCAGCAAAATTGCTCGTCTGAAGCAATTAAGCGAAAAGTGGCGCTTTCGTCGTACGAGTTCGAGCCTGTGTAAAGGGAGAAAAATGTTTCGAACAAAAAATGAAATACACAAAATGTTTGCATCGTCGCCAAATAAATTTCATGCGATTTAATAAATTATTTCAGAAGATCTGATTAAAAGCGTAGGGCGCCCCCCACTTTTTCTTTGCAACACTCTGTACACTCGTATTAATAACTCGTACGTCGTCCAGTCAGGAGACCACCGGGAAACCCTGGCACTTCAATTCAAATATATCCATAATGATACCATTTAAGGGATCAAACTCATTTACTAGATTGCATATTATATACTCGAATCTGCTATATCCAACGTCAGATTTAGAATGTTTTCAATTGTGTCGAACGCCAGAAAGCGGATTCATTCTACACCTGTAATCAAGTCTTGCACTTCTCTGGTTTATCACCTGGATGTTGCACTCAGTTTCACGAATAATTAAACCCGCTCAATTTCTACTGTACATATAATATCCGGTTGAAGCGTAATTATTACATATTATCACCCTCTCTATTTATACAGGCGTATATTATGTGGAAGGGCCAAATATCTTTCATTAGATCAATTGGATTTGATTGCAGATGGCACGCTCACTGACTACAGTGTATATGTGCAAGATCGGTCGATCGTTTGAGAAACTGACCACTAAGAATCTAACAAACTTAAGTTTATGTTCGAACGCGATACGATTAATTGACTGAACGACTGTTTTCCGTTTTCCGAAGGGCTGAAGATTCACATTTAAAGCAGCAAGTATACAAGTAAGGTAATTTGATATTTCGATTTGTTTCGTCCGACTTTGATCATCAACCGTCATCATCCGCGAAAATAATTCGAAGAATATACGAATTATTTTCGTATAATCTTACTGGGCCACAAAATCCCCCAGTCCCCCTTTTCGGTTCAAACTTTTCAGTTTCCATTTGGTCGCTTTCGAACACCACTGATGAGAGAGAAGTGGGATTCTCTCGAAAATGTTCTTGTGACCCAGGAAGTAGACAATCTAAATCGTAAAAATCTTCAAATTATTTTCGCGGATGATGACGGAGTGTCCAGACGTGTGGTCAATCATCGAATTTCGTACAAATATCATATGTCACTGTCACTGTCAATCAAACGTCACTGTACCTTTCGGGTTATGCCGCTAAACTGTCTAGCTTTGTGTTTTTATTTAGTTAAATATATACGAATGAGCTCGTACTTTTGCCATTTTTCATTTGATTGATAGTTTTACAGAACTCGCATTCCATTATGATAAATAATACTGCCATTGCTAAAGACATTGAAAGAGCATGTGGTACAGAATATTCTCAACATGATTTCCTTCTTGTACAATGTATCGATAATCGAAATATTGATAATCTGTAATTATTACGATATTATCTGGCACTCGTTCTTTTAACCCACTGAATTAAATAAAGTAAGCTGAAGAGGTTATATCACTTTAATCGGACATTGAAAACTTTGTGTGCTGAACTTGTTAAAAACGTTCGTAAATGTTAAACTTTTCTTTTGAAATGAATAAGCATCTGGATAACATGAGGCAATCTGGATTTAAAAATAAAGGTAAAATCGAATATTTTTATAAAGCACTGTTATCGTAAAAAGGAAATAACATATTGTTTGTTTTTTGGGCACAAAATAAATGTTAACTGAAAATGCGATCAAATTATAGTTAGAAATGTGCACTGTCTTAAACTGATAAGAATTATTTCTTGTTCACTTGCTTTCATGTGACATGTAAAATTGATCTGCCTTACTTTTACAGGGAAAATGTTGGAACTGAAGTCAATAAAAAGAATCGAGGCACAAGACCAACTCGCAGGTTAGTGAAAGGTGACGTCGTTGACCAATGTTTCACAAATTTCAACATGTGAGTGATATTATTAGCTTAAGAAAACCGTTTTCCCAGATTGAGCAACGAGCGCGCGAAAGCTATCGAAGGCAGCGCTCGAACGACCTCTAATGCCATTCTCCCACAGCCAGCCATTCCGGCTACGGGATGCGCCCTGTCAATGCTCCCATTCACTATTAGTCATGCTGCCCATTAATCAGGCTGATAACGTTCTCCGGAAATTCTAAATCACTCATACTTGCGAGACACATAAAAAACTCTGCATAAACACACAAAAATATTTACAATGAAGAGATATAGATATTTTTCTTGATTTGATTTGATGCTTTTTGACTCATTCATTTACGTTGCAAATAACTTAATTTGCCGGCTCTTAATATTATGATTTCACTGTTATACCGCTCACAAGGAAACATACTTTAATTGTTGCCAAATTTCTCGTAGCTTCGACACGACTGTGGGAAATGACGACGTCCAAGTTGGCAAGGCTCGGGAAGATACAAAAAATAAAAGGAAAGGACGAAATTGCGAAACACGCGACAAAATGATCGAACTCACCCAAGACTTTCGTTTGATAGCCAGAAACACGGTTTAAAAAAAATTTCTTTATATTATTTCAATTTATTGGGTAGTGACGAAAGTCTTATAAGTGTGTTTCGCAAATTCTTCGTTTCTTTTAATTTTTTTTTATCTTACCGAGTCTTGCCAACTCGGACGTCGTCGTTTTCCCCAATTCGTTCCCTTTCTTTATTTCCTTTTCTTTATTTTATAAAAATATTTACATTTCGATTTGCAAACGTGACATTACGCAGAGTACAGCAATCATTACAACAATCGTGTGCCAAAATATCGTATATTAATTGTTTAAAAACGAAACTCATGCAAAAATTTAAATAATAATTAAAAAATTAAATTTCAATGCGAAAATGTAATGAATAATTTGATGCAGTTCGTTAGCTCAGTAAGGGACAATAATTTTGAAGAGTGTAATGAGAAGTAGCGTATTTGTTTCAACATCAGTCGCATTTAGAGTCGGCTTAAATTTGAAACTCAAAATATTTTACTACTATTTCCTCTTCATCCCGACAACCTGAGAGGTGGGTATTCCCATCACCGAATATATTTCAAATAATCTTGAATAAACTAAATCGATGCTTTCTTTTTGTAGAAGTAAAAATTCCGCCGTATAAAAATGGGGTCCAACCGGTGTTGATGCAACCGGTTGGCAAAAACGGCAATCGCTACACTCCAAAGTTCCTAGCCGCGGCTCTTGGCGTTTGGATGATTTCGGCCGGATTAGGTGCCGATTTGGCCTACCCTTCAATGGCTGCTATCGACATTAACACGCACCCCAATCCGTTCCACCTTACAATCCACGAGGTAGCGCTTTTCTCCAGCATCTTTGCCGTGGGTGCCGCCATCGGCTCGCCGCTGTGCGGCCTGGCCTCGGACCGCTACGGCCGCCGCCACCTGCTCATCCTCATCACACTTCCGGTGGTACTGTCCTGGATGCTCGTGGCCTCATCCGTCAACTCTTACATGATCATTGCCAGCCGCTTTTTGACAGGGTTCTTCTCTGGTTGCATGGAGAACATCAGTCCGGTGTACATCTCAGAGATCAGCCCGCCCGGCCGACATGGCCTCATCTGTTCGTTCATTGGCGTGTTCCGCTCCAGCGGCTACCTATTCGTGTTCGGAATGGGCCAGGTGTTGTGCTGGAACTGGCTGGCAATCGCCTGCAGCGCCTTTACAATGGTGGCCGTGTTGTTCCTGTTCTTCATGCGCGAGTCACCGCGTTGGCTTATTGCCAACGGATGCTACGAGGAGGCGCTGGAGGCGCTCACCTTTTTGAGAGACCCCGAACAGGACGACGTCCTCAAGGAGATGGACGCCATCCGGGAGTGCATCGATATTAACAAGACGATACAAGATACTCGCGAGCTGGTGCCTAAGGCCTCCTTCTTCCAGCGGGTCATCATCCAACAGAAGACCTACCGACAATTGATCATGCTGGGGGTGCTCATGATCGCTGAGCACTTTTGCGGCGCCTACACTCTGGTGGTGTACTCGGTGGAGTTCAGTCGGATGGCCGAGATCGACGTGTCGGCCAACGTGGTCAACCTTGCCAGTGGATTTTCGGGTTTGCTGGGCGGAGTGCTCTGTAGTCTAATCGTCGATCGGAGTGGTCGAAGACCGGTCCTCATCGTTTCTTGCACCATCGATTGCCTGCTTCTTTCCACGCTGGCCATCTACGCCATGTACAAACCATTCTTCTACAGCAACTATATCCTGCGCTACGTGCCCATGGTCTGCTATATGATTGTCTCCTTTATCACCAGGTTCGGCATCTCCACCATCCCGTACGTGCTGAATGGGGAGGTCTTTCCGTTACAGCACCGCGGCTTCTTCATCGGGTTGGTGAGCGTTTTCTCGTGGGCGCTGACATTCCTGGCCACGCTGATCTTTCCCTATCAGTTGGAATTCCTGGGAGAGAGCGCCACCTTCTGGTCGATGGCCGCCTTCGCCTTGCTCGGCGCTGTGTTCACGTGGTTCATGGTGCCGGAAACGAAAAACAAATCGTTAGAGGAGATCGAACAGTATTTTAAGCAGTCAAGAAAACGGACGAACAAATCGCCGTCTTGATTTTTAAATGTGTTGGCAGACATTGTGACTCCTTGTGTTGGTAGTGGCGGTTGGTGTGGTGTAATTTCGTATAATGTCCAAGTGTTGCGGAGCAGCGGATCATAGTTATAATTTAAATTTATGAGAACAACTGGCATTAGATGAAATTATAATGTTAGATGAAATTATAATGTTTACAAAGCCCTACGCTTTATAAATGAAATGTCAACAACATTACCAATGAAACATTCAATGTGATTAGTTAAAACCATAATATCGTTGACATCGTTTCGTGCCCTATCCCATCAATGTGCACTGAGGCGACCATCATTCCGGCCGATACCTTTGGAATTTCTCGGGCGAGAGAAATTCCTTCTCACGCCTTTTTCCGGAATGGAAGTAAAGCCATGGGACCCGTGCCTGTGCGATTTCAGGTACACGTTAAAGATCCCTACCTAGGTAGTTTATACTAAGCCTGGGCTAGACAAAATTACAGGTTCGCCCCCTGGAGGGGTTTAGGGCGACCACGCTGGTGAACCTCATTAACAATCGCGCTCTTCACAAAAATAAATTTCGATCAGACTAGGAATCCCACAAGCAGATATTTGTTTACTGAATAATAAACCATGATCGTCATCTGAAACGTGTCCAGAAGGTGTCCTGAAGTTAATGATGAATTATGACTAACAAATAATTCTACAGAGTACTTTTGCGTAGTTACTTCCAACGAAAAAATGTTTCTTTAAAAAATATTGTATTAATTATTGATTTAAAGCAACTAAATAATATTCTAACGAAACAGTAAGAGACGACGTCCGTTATAAATTACTATTACTATAATGAAATATATCTGGGTTTCTCTAATCCCGCAGTCACCTATTACAGTATGCACTGTAGGAGTGTTTACAGTAATTTTTACCTTCCATAATCAAATTTAAAAAATAATAAAACACATGTGTGTTTGAAGAAATCTTTGGTGCTGCGGCTCTGACTATTCGAATTTTATTAATTTTTATAAGTATTCCTATTTTGCCATTGAACGGCTGAACAGCATGTTGTTATTATTATGATGAATGTAATTTTTATATTAAAGGTTTTCGTTTTTGAGACGTTTAAAAACTAGCCCTGACATGTGGCTAAAAAATGTTTCAGTGAATTTCGCCAGTGCTGAGTTGAGAACCATCAAATGTTACCTGCTCGTTGAAAATCTCTAATGATATTTTTTTGCGGCGAAAAATTCTATACCAACTGGTATTCACCAATCGCAACAGAGAATCGAACATATTGTAGAAACGGTTTTCAGAGACAATATCGATTCATGAGCGCATAAAATCATCTAGATGTGAACGAAACCGAGTTATATGACCGAGATTTCGGTATACTTGGTGTACAGTACGTGGTGTAACTCAATAGTCGCCACACTATTTACGGCCTCGGCTAAGCCGGAACCGAAGTTATGGTTTCAACAGAAAACCTGAACACGTTTTGTTGTCAAACGATATTTCTACTCTACACTGTTAAAACTTAAGTTGAACATTTTAGTCTCTAATTCGGAAGAGAGAGATCCAGTTGTGACCAATCGAACCTTCTGTATCATGGATACACTCTGAAGAACTTCACTCTAAAAATTCAATTACCGGTTTTTAACATTTTTGTTGATATCTTCATTTTACATTTGCAAAGCCCATTTATAGGTAATTCGTAAGACTTTGAGCACAACTGGAATAAATCATGATAATTCGAAAAATTATATCATGGAGTGGGAATTTCAGTCATCGTTAGTCA
>JAQGBY010005370.1:0-14768 GCA_034698785.1 Mycogona germanica | reverse complement strand
AAGCCCGCGCCGGGAATCGAACCCGGGACCGCCGAACCGCAGTCAGTCATAAACCAACTGCGCCACGACGGGTCATACTATCCTGTATTAGAATGTTTACTATATTAAAAAGATGGACCTTCTGGGTAATTTGGTTAGCCCGAAATCAAATTGCATAATATTAAATTTTTCCGCCAAGATCAGCTGACAGCAATTCTTGCGGCAGTTGCGGAGGTGGTTTCAACGAACAAATGACTCAATGATGTTAAAGCAGTCTTCTTCTGTTCATTGTCCGCACCCAAAAATCGTTAACTCGGATGTGGTTCATCGCATTTTTAAAATTCAACCAGTTTTCTTTCTCTGAATGTCCAGCTTGACGAATGTCCAGCTTTTGACGAAGGAAAGAGGAAAGAAAACTGTTTGAATTTTAAAAAATGTGGTCCGAGTTCACGATTTTTTGGTGTGGGCAATGAACAGAAGAAGATGAATATCATAAGCAGCTGTTGTCCGTGCGATCCGTGTTTATTCGTATATACAAAATTACAAATTTTATTTTATTTTGTATTTTGCTTTTAACATTCGGTGCGTGTAACACGAATGATGACATATCCAAGATGTCCGATCTGACAAGCACGATAAGATATTATGCGATCATGGCAGATAAGAAATGTTGAACTTCCCTTCTCAACAGTTTATAAACAATACAATGATACATGTATTTCTGCAAGCTTACCATCATGGTCTGCTACGCCCTACGTTTTTATGAACCGACCTTAACGGCTGTGTACATAGGGATCGCGCGTGCAGTTAACAGTGGAATAGGTGAGGGGGGAAGGGGGAGGACTTTTCGTTAGCTGCTACGTAGCACAAGTAGGAGGATTTGTGTATCTTCCTCAGAATATAAGCAAGGCGGAGATGGAGAGAGAGCGCGTTGGTGGATTTTTGCTCGGAGCGTACGTCTAGCCGCGCACGTGCCCACTTCCCACGAAGATTGTCTTAAGAGTGGTGATGCGCCCCCCCCCCCCCCCCCCCCGCTTCACCTCCCCACCACCCTCCTCCTCCCCTCCGTGCTTCTTGTCAAATCGAACAGCAGTTGCATGCCAGTTCTGCGACGTCGAATCGTATTTGCCGATCGGAAACAAAACAGTTTCTAAAAATATTGTACGGAAGTTGTCTCGTTCTTCCTCAGCGCATTCGATCATCCTGAGAACAGGTCTGCACATGAGTTCAGAAAAAATAGAAAAACCCATCGGATTTTGAAAAATTTGAAAATCGATACATTTTTGGCTGACAAAATTAATTGTTTTTTGTTAGGAAATGAGGTCTTTTCGACGTCAGACATTAATTGATTTTGTCGGGACCGATGGCTGTTAATTAAATGATGAGATTATTTCAAGCGAAAGTCAGAATCACTATCGCAGATGCAGCAGGAGACGTGCGTTATGTTCACACGAATGCAGGTGACGTACGCACTACCTTTAGACTTGAGAGTTCGTGAAATTTAAATCTGAAATTTTACGAGTTGACCAGACTACACACGATTGATTCAGTTCTAAAATAGCTCTGGTTAAGAATCGAATTACCTGCGCCTTTTCTGTGCAAATCATGCGGTTAAGGTCAATAGAATTCAATACTTTTTACGATTGAATCCAACTTTTAATTATTTTTTGTCGTGATGTGAAAACGTCATGTGGATGGTCAACAACTCTCTCTGATTTATTGTTTGCACTGACACATCCTAAATTGTATATTTTAAATTAATTTTTAAATTGACTATTTGTGTACACGTCTGAGCACATAGACTTATAATCTTATTTCGTTTGTATACAACGTCCAGTAGAATTAATGTTCGGCGTTGAATAAAAAGTGGTCTAGCAGGCCATTTTCTGATCATCACTCTACTGCATTTGAACCGAATCAGCTGAAACTGGAACGCCAAACAGAGGGCACCAATAACTCACTTTCAGTTGACAAGAGCTAAAAATGCTCATTAACTATTTATTTTATCGAAAAACAAACTGATCTGTTGCTTCTTGAACGAACATTTTGATTGCTGAACCCACTCAAAACGTTATTTACAAAATAATTGCCAATTTAAAATATTGCTGCATCGACTAGATAGCATCTCTCCTAGGCTGGCTGCTTCGTTCCGTAGTAAAAGTTGCCTAGAAACCGCCTCATTAAGGTTAATTTTCAATCCCGTTGAACGACATTAAAGCCAATCAATTATATTTAAAATAGTTATTGTATATATCCGAGGCATGTGAACGTACTTTGATTATTTCATTCCCAGGTTTTGACGTTTTGTAGTTTTGACATTTTTGACCGAAGCAGTCGAGTCGATTTAGACAGCACATGGCTGAAAAAAATCGATAGTTCCAGGGATAACGTTTATTTCTTGTAGTTTGACTGTGACGAATTATCGATCTCTCTCCATGAACGCCATTGTATCGAAGGGCCTTGAAGCGGAGCTGCCTATAGGTTTGGTTTGACATATGTCGGAGACGAAGCCAGAATCGGTTTCCAAACGATTACGTGCAGCAACTCTGAAAAATGAGCTCGACATGTGGATGTCAACCGTAATTACAACAACTGCTACGTCAAAGTTCAATAATTTTAAAAATTCACTAGCTATTTAATTATATAGCACTCTTTTGCCGGCGTCACTACTATTGCTAATTAATGTTTTGGTCGGCTCTGGGAAGCCAGACTGTCTGCTGGGTATGGTGGTCACTGTCAGACTGGTTGAGAATGGCAGCGTCACCACGATCTGATAAAAAATAGAGCGACATGCGCAGAATGTATTATTATTATTATTATTAACTCAGTGTTTAAGGCAGATAGCAAACACACTTGACCGTCAATGTGTGCAATATCAGTCGAGCTGTACAAGTATTAGTGTTCCTCTACATTTTTATCGTTGATGCTGTAACCTGTAGATGTTTCCGAAACCCGCCGCGACGACAGTTACACACTGACTGAAAGACGAGTCAATTCGTCTTGCATAATTTATTTGCCACCATTGTCTTACCAACCGTGACAAGTTTGGACCGACTTTGACACCTATTTGAAATGGCCATGGTTGACATTGCCTAGCCTATATTGACTTTACATTGAAAGATGACGGTCGTCTGTCACTTCTTGGTAATGTGGATACTACGAGTGTACAACGTAGAGGAGCAACAAAAAAAAATAGTCTTGATTTTTAAGACTATTCATTTTAGCCAAATAACCAAATCTGAGATGCTGGGAGTAACTTAAATTGCTACTTTTCGAGATATAATATGAGTGGATCATTTAAGATTAATATATAGAAGCGGGATCGATCATTTAAGATAGCTGTACTGTAGTAGCCAGGAAATTTAATAGGTCATTAATCTTTGATTCAAATGATTAAATTTTTGGTTTAATTAATAATATCTTTAGCTGTGGAATTTGCACTCCGATTATCTCATATCGGTCTCGACAAAAAACACATCATTTTTACAGAAAACATTAGCAACTCAAATCCACAATTCGGACTTTTAAGATTAACTTTCTTGGTTGCTTACTTTAATGAAAATCGTTGTCCATTTAGACTGAGAAACGTCACAATATTAAAACGTTAAGACAAGAAGCATAAGAGAACAGACACGGGACAGAGCCGTGGGAAATCAACAACGAGCTGGCGAGGCTCAATGTATAAAAAATAATATATAATATTTTATTCGTGGTTTACTTTTACATATTTTTCGTGTATGGTTATTTTAAGGCGCTGCCTATCGTAGCCATCACTTGATTCTTATGCTTTGTCGTTAAGACAAACACTGAAATAATGGTGACTATAAATTCACAGATGCCATATTTCGATTGTAAAAAGGGAAAGTCGTAAAACATTTCAACTTGTAGTAACAAATAAATCGGAGTATATTTGTTTACAACTTACAGTTAATGTTTCAGTACATGATAGACAAGACATTGAAGTATACAGAAAATGTTGACATGAAAGACGCAAAAATAAAATTGACCAAGAAGAGAATGGCATATGAATCAATTGTGTTTGGATCTCATTGCGTTCCTTACTGAACTGTTTTATTTTGTTGAAATATGTTTTTAAAAGTTGCGATTGCTAGTCCTACAGGATCGAAACAGCCTTGAACATATCATAATTTAAATATTGTTTTGCTTTTGGTGTTTGTTGGAGATTAGTTTATGCGGAAAATCAGTAATCGAGTTTAACTTGGAATTCCCGAGGCTCCACAAATTTTTAGCATTTTCACGGTTTGCATTTCGGGTTAGAAAAATCAGCCAGTCGTGGTGCCCTCGGCTCAACGTCTCCTTTCCTATTTTCTGTGTCTGTTTTTGGGTGCGTTAGTCCACTCTTTTGTGTGTAGCTCAGATCGGATAACTGGAACGTGTAAGTCTTCCGTGTCAAAACTCGGGGGATGGCAATCTTAATTCATCACATAATACAGATATGCCAAATAATTATTTCGAACACTGTTCTAACAAAATAATATGAAAATGAAGCCTATCTTTGTTGAAATTTATGTTTAAGGTCTACGTCATATTAATCGGGAGCAGTTATTAATTTATTTGAGGCATCTAAGCTTCCAAACAATAACATTTAAATAGCAAAATAATAGAAATAGGACGTATTGATTACTAACTTCCATTTTATTTTATATATAATAAACTTTTAGCTTAGATGACATTCCTCAATACAACGTTTTTTACGATATTGAGTGCTCAAAAATCAAAATTTAATTAATACTAAACAATTCATTTAAATTGTTACCATATTGTCGTTTCGTTGTTGTGATCTGTACTCTATTGACACCATACTTGTGCTTAACGACATTTAAAATTATTTCTAGTCTCCAAGTTGAGTTTAGCAACTAACTCGTCATCATCTCAAAATAATTCTTACAGTTACAAAAGCAAATCAAAGCTGGGAGTTGACCGATTGGTTGCCGGCCCCCTACACCGAGCGCAGATGAACGAGAGAGAGGGAAAAAACTCTCCGAAGATTTATTTTTGATACTGAAAAAATCAATGATATTTCATCAGCTGTTGACAGAGTAGCTGGAGGGGGTTACAAAGTGCGGTGGAGCCAGCCGACTGTGTGTGTGTGCGTGTACTAGGAGGCTTTCGGTTGCGAGTTAGGGATAGAAAAGGACGAGAGAGAGAAAGCGCACCCGCGTTCGAATCCACTGTGTATGAGTCCACATTTCCAATTCGTCGGCGCATTGTACCGGCTTTTATTCTTTCGCTGGCTGATCAATGAAAATGACTGCGATTCCGTGTATCAGGCGGCCGCAATTCGAATAATAATAGCCCCGAATGCTGTAGAGGGAGAACCATGAGACGTACGGTCGCGTCATGAATTCCTCGCGGTTGCCCAGATTATGACCGGAGCGCCATCTACTGTGAAAACAATCTGTCAAAGCTTACAGAAATCGAAAACAAGTTGCTTATATTATTATTTTTTAATATTTTCAAATAAATTCAAATAAAACTTATGTTTAACCAATTCAACCTTTCTTACAAATTGTCATTATTGTTAGGCTACTTTATAATTGCAACATACAGTAGTTTACATAACACTCTTTTGTTTGATTGGTTATACAGCAAATACATAATATTTATGTATCCGATTTATTTCATTAATGTTGACTTCAGAGGTTCACTTTGGAAAATTGGTGTTTAGATGAAGCGAGCAAACTTCGTTCGTTCACTATTTGTCAAATTCACCCTGGTCATGGTTTCTCGTTATTTCTGAAACAAACAAAAGCCTCATTATTTCACCAAAATACATTATCTTTCCATTCACATACCAAGACAAAACCAAGTTTGAGTTTGTGTTTGCCTTCCGATATACGATATTCGATATTAGTAAATCGCATTCGAATCTTACCCATCGTCAGAAAATGACGGAATCTCTCTCTAACGCGACTTTCTCGTTCCGTTAAAATCAAAGTCTTCGAAGGAGACAACGGGTATCAGGAGGATTGGGTGCCGACTCAGAACCTCGCCAAGAACCCGTGATATATTTTTTTATTGTGTAAACGGCCCCATTTCCATTTTTGATCATTCATGTACTCAACGTTATATGTCTGTCTTTGTGGACTATAGTGAATGGATGCTGCCGGTCGTAATAGGAATGGCTTTGCTCTTAGGGGGAGAGGAAAACATACAGGGCGCGTCTTTCTGATCAGGCACGTTATGTTGTCAACGTCGCCAGACTCTTCCTACCAGTCAGACGTCCACGATATTTACAGTGTAAACATATACTTTCTCTGTAGAGAGCTCTGTATACGTCTTTTGGGATATTTTTGATCGGTGAAATGGTTTCGTCTGACAAGAAAAATGGATGATCTCCAAGTGACATGCTGTATGACCATAGTCAATTTAATATGCTTAACGGCCGACCAAAATTTATTTGCAAAAATCGACTTTGTGTGACAATAGCGTCAGCGCATTTTATGAGAAACGACCATGCCGTGTAGAAAAATTGAATTTTGAACTACGAATATAAGATCTCTCCGCGTAGTCATCAGGATAAAAAAATGTTAGATTATTTACTCCGTATTGGAATACATGGTTTATGTGGTTACTAAATATATAGTGAAACATGATAGAACATCTGTAAGATTACATGATATAACAGTTTAATAGATAGTTAGATAACCGTTGTTCGAAGTCCGGCAAACTCAATGCTAAGGATACTGTTACAGGATATTGTATAATAAAATAAAAGAGTTGATCTAGGAAGTGATGATAAAAATGTAGTTAGAAAATGTCTGATAGTAAAATACACTTTAATCCTTCAGATCCAGACATTTTCGGACTACATTTTTATCATCACTTTCTAGTTGTATTCTTTTATTTTGTTCTGCATTCGTCTCGGTGTGCTGAATTACTCTTTTATTTAGAGATATGATTGAAGCATTTCGTGGTGATAAATATGATTGAAAAGAGAAAAAATATATTCCGAAACCAGTTTTCAAGTTTAGTACTGTTAACATTGTATTTGAATGTTTTTCGAGATACTTTCGAAGCTGCATTTCACATTACCATTGTTGCGCATTTGGTTAGAACATACGTGTGACAGTCACCGAGTTATTCAAAATCTGCTATAACCCGTTAGCGTCTTCATACTCTTCGCAAGCGCTGCCCCTGATAATTTAAAAGTAGGCAATCACTGACTACACTGCACATTGCTCAGTTATGAATCTGGAGTTTCCCCGATTGTTGTTTGGGCGGCGTTGGTTTCGTTTTTGTCGTTTAGGGCAACAATAAGTGTTCTTTCAGTCAACCCCATAATGTCGTGTGTGTTGCTTTAGGAATGTTGAGTCGCCAACCACATAAATTTTGCTATCCCGGTTGAGCTTGTTCCTCTATAAATCGCTTGGTTTATCATTGTGTTGGATCGATTACTATCTCCCTGTTTTCATTCACCGACGAATATATCTTTCCTCATTTTTCTGTTCTGTGCAAACGATTACCGTTAAATCCAGCGTCCTCTCCGCGTTCAGATAGACTAAATCCCGGCCTGCCTACAATTCACGATTTCAAAATGGAAGATTATATACGATTGATCAGCAAAAACAGGTATTTCAAAAATATTATTTTTTGAAATCTAAACCTAGAAACATGATTATTTGAATTATCGTTGAGTTTCCCTGATCTTCTGAATCACGGCGATTTTAGCTAATGCCTGGACCTGCCCCGTGACTTTGGTTGTTTATTTAGTCATCCTGATCAATGACAGATTGTCATTGTCTAATGTTTTTTTAAATAGTCAACTGAAAAGTCAGTGAAAATTTTGCTAAAATGTTATTCGGCTCTCTAGCTGAGAATGTGTAATAATAGTTAGGTCCTGGCCACCAAGAAATGACTCACTTTTTTTATTTTTTTATATCTTAGATCTAAGACCTCCCTGTGTATTTCATCAGCTAGTCGAACCAACCATTTTCTCGAGGAATCTGCGCCACATGCACTTTGTCCTCGAACCATGCATCGTATTTGACGGTACATAAAAATATTTTTAGGAGTAAAAAAAAATGCGCAAAGAATACGGATTATATGTCTGAACGAGCGAAGTGGGAACGAAAACTGCAGAGGGCCACAAAAAAGTGGGTGGTGGTGGTGTTGGGGGAGTGATCGTTCCGGAATTGATGTAGTTATGCAGGCGAATGCAGGCGGCAGCATTCAGCCTTTCCATCTGTCTCTCTCTTTCTCTCGCCGTCTCTGTAAAATGGAATGTTTAGGCGCCATTAGTGTTCGTATCACGCGGACGCAGCCTAGCGCTTTGCCACGCTTCAAATCTTAATCTCCATCTTTATTTCCCCTGACGATTGAAAAGGAGTATGTTGTGTTTTACACTTATTCGACGTCCACTCCAGACTCAAGACCTCGCTCTCTTTCTCTCCGAGTGCGGTTCGCAATTCCTGTGGAACCTAGTTTCTCATGTACATACCTATACTTTCTTCTCCTCGATGTAGTTTTTTCTTCACCTTTTTCTTTTTTTTTTGGTCGCCGTCTTTCTACCTTCCTTAACCTCACACCCGATCATCTGCCTCCTCCTGCTACCATCGGTCAAGTTCATAGTGCGTTGTGTCCTGACGAATATTTATCTTCTGTTGATGGGGCACACAATACTTGTATATTATTGCAATATTAATCAGATTTGGAGTGATAAATAAGTAGAAAAAAGAGGATTTTAAAATTAAAATCCAAGGTGGCAGGTGCTTCCATACCTCGCCAAAAATCATGTAATGACCATTTTCTAATTTATTTCTATTATTGGGCAATTATTATTATTTTTAGTTCTCAGTGTTACTTTGAAATACGTGTTCTGCTTCTTCAAGTACGTTTTAGGAAAATCAAAATTTGTGTTTCCTTTTTACTCTTGCATGAATGTGATAAATAATCAGAAAAGTATCACTCTGTATTTGCGGTTTAAAAATTAGAAAACTCGGATTTGAAAAAACTACAAAATAATTTAAAGTCAGTGTTTTAAGGCATGAGGGTTTCAAATATTTGAAAAACATTTCGCTGACATGACGGGGACTTTCAAACGAAACCGGGTAATTTCTTTAGTATCTACAATAAACAGAAATCGGCTTTTGAAGTTAGGTTAGTCATACGCTTGACACAAGCAACTCTTCTTCAGTTTACCGAAGATAAAAAATCTTGCCAGTGCCACCGTAGCGGGGCCAAGCGTTTTCCCGTCGCTCACTTTTTTCTCCCCACTTTGAATTCGTCTCGGCTATTACCAGTTCCAGCGTCTTTGCCAACTATTTTTCTCTCCTATTATTTCACTTGTCGTTTATTCTACATACATACATTGTGCGAATTTCCCGTGACGTGCGCAAGACCTTGATTACATTCTATTCCGATTTGAGTCGTCCATTTTACGCATCTTCCTTCTTAGTCTTCTGTCTTTTGGATTTTCAACGGTGAAGACGCATCCAACTTATTCGTCACCTTTCCTCCTTTCCTTTCTCTCCATCCACGTCACACCAAATGGCGTCGCTCTCTTTGCCACACACACATATGTCTTTCTGTTGCCATCGGGTCGCCAATTTCTTCCACGTCCCGCCCCTTGCTTCACCATACATGTACAATATATATATGACGTACTCGTACTTGTGTGTGTTGTTATCGCCAGACCGTTCTTTCATGTTTTCGGGCACTATTTTTCATTTATGTTTCGGTGTTACTGAGATACTGAGACCGCCGATCTTGTAAAACATAATTATCTACTTTGGGACAAACAGACCGAAACTCTGTATTTTTCGCAATTATCTGTTTCAATTAAAAAATAATAGGAAAATATTATTATAAACAGACGAGTCCGCCACTGGTGTTCGTCTCTTTCGTTCAGTCTGTCCCGAAGATTCTGTTCTCGATTAAAATTCACACAGACGTACTGACAAAAATCTTTCTCATTAATAATGATCAACAGCTTGTAGTTTTATGTTATTTCTTGTTACTTCAATCAAGCGACAAAAATGTTAAATTAAATTCAAATTCGTTTGAAGAGTCCAATTCTTCAAGATATCTTTTTAACATCATACAATTAATTGAAACATTAACGTATCATCGCTCTCTTAAAAATTCGACTGATGATTTTACTATATATGTGATGCCCGATGAAGGTCAGCATTTCAGAAACTATTGTGTGGCTTTGTAAAGTGACGTTGTCTTGTATCTGAATGTTTGTAAGCCAAATATCTGAGAGATGAGTCTCGTTGATACCGTTCTCACAAACAGATGGTCAGTTCGTTGCTGCCTTTGATCAGATGTGCGACCTACGGGGGACTCGGTGTCTTTAAGTGGTGAGGTCATGTCTTGGTGATTCGAAACTGTTTGCTGCCAACCGGGCTTACCAATAACTTCATCGAGACTCTGTTTGTACTAAATATTTGCGTTAGGAAAGCGAGCTGTTACCGCAAATGGGAGAAACTCTGAAAAAGTCCGTTAATGACTCGTTCCCAATGTCTAACAATGGGTCTCCGGAGGAAAAACGCCGTCTTGTTTGTTCGTTTGGAGTTGAATTGGGCATCACTCGAACTCACTCTTGTCACCCTGTGTGTGTGCCAAGTGCGCTATTGTGGCAAGCTGTTCGACTGCGTTTAATGCATTTTGACGCAGTCGCTTGTCGCTTTGCTTGCTCTTTTTATTTGTCAAACGCCTCCTTATTCGTTTTATTTATCATCCAATAACCAATCTTTTTTTTCTTTCTCACACACACACCAAAATGATTAAGTTGAAGAAAGATTGCTGGTGGCGACATTCATTCGAATCTGGCAATGCTACTTACAACGTCTTGCTTGATCTTGGGTGATGGTTGTGGGACATTCAACTCTGACCGAACACTTTCAACCTTAAACAAATATGAGATATTTGCGACGATTCAAATATTGCTTGAGTAACGAGCTAATAACATCCAATGCATAGTAATACTGAACAAATGTTTATACAATATCTGATGATATTGTAGATTTATTTAACTATTTTTTTACGTAAATTAAAAATCATTTGAAAAATATGTTTATAATGGTTTTCTTTCTATACGAAAATATTCAATTCTTTATAAAAACTAGTGCAAAAGAAATCCAAATAGGTATGCAGCATAATTCAATGGTATGCTTTGAATGAGGTTGAAATATTAGATCAATAAATAACATATCTCACTTATTTTGATGAAAAAACTTAAACTTCGGCATGGTAGGTCATCCGTATCGCTATGAAAAGAAAAACGAAGAAAATGCATTCATCTAGATTCGGATAAAATCTAGCGTTTAGATTTATTTCTGTATTCCCTGCGTGGATGGACAACAAGTGACTTTAATGCTATAAGGAATGTGAGTTCCCATTTTCTCCACGGATGCCTCTGTATCCCACACCACCTCCCATCACCACGTCCCTCCAGTCCTTATCCCTAGTTCGTGCAAAAGCCTACTATCCGAAGCTAATGTCATCAATTACACAGGCTATAGAAAAACAAGTTGCCATTGAGATTCGGTGTAGTAGCTCTTAAAAATTGACAATAAATCTTGTCATCTTGTGTTAACTTATATATATCTTTTTCTCTCTCTTTCTCCTCTGCCTACTTCTTCATCCTCCGTATTCACGGTATATGTACCGTGTCTGTAACCCATCGCACATGCGTCATAAGTGATCCCCGCTACTTCGTTTTAAAACCACCGAAACCGTTGCCATCAATCTTCTAACTGTATACCGAACGCACACACACACACACATACACAGAGACCAGCGAGAGTTTAACAAATCAATAATCCCTTTACAAATTATATATTGTATAATATCCTTCTGAGACTGTGCTCGAACAGTTACACTTTTCTTACAACTCCTCCTGAGACTCTTCCCCATAACCAGTCACGATTTTTGAAAAATATACTTCAAGATATCACGGTTAAAGGTCATATGTTTCTCAGAAAGCAGATTTGAAGTTGTCTGTCAAATGTTCCAGACTCGAAGAACACCTTAGTGGTCAGAACTGCATTACCTTTCGAATTCTGAACTGATCTGATTCAACCGCTGCGAGAAAATTACTATTTCTAGGTTCTTAGTTTTCTTAGGTGAGGATGCAAGGTCTCAAGATGGCATGATATCTTTTTCTCTAGGAGGCTTAGTGATATTAATGTATCTGGATGTAATCTCTTAAAAACTTATTTTTTCTACATATTTATTCAGAAGTGTGACGGCTCAATACATCGTTTCTCAGTGAGGATGCGCGCCATTACGTGGCGTACAGCCATCTGGCGTTTGGAATTTCGCTTGTGCCGGCGAATGATATTTAAGCCTGACATATGTGGTTATTGAAGGTCTCGGCGGACCGAGTCGAGAGGGCGGAAAATTCAATTCACAGTCCGGTGACCAGCGTCCATTTTTCATCGACGTTGACCGAAGAAATGCCGTAATTGATGGTCGATGTCTATTCTCGAAGGAAAAGGCATCCTTTAGGAATGCAGATTTTTCTCGTTGAAACGTGTGGCTCAACGTGGATTCCTGACATGGGAAGCTCTGTTCGATGTCAGATGCCAATTCAATGCCTATTTATTAAGAACGAGTATATTCGTGGAGATTGTCATGTCCATACTCGATCCGTATAGTATGGACAGAACTTTCAGTGTTGCCAACACTCGAAATATGCCATTGCATTTTAATAAAGTCTGGCTCCGTTAGTTCATTATAAATAATATACTGTAAAAGGAATAACTTAATAAATCATATATATTCATATACACTATGAGTCATAAAAACGTAGTCTCCAAGTTCACAACTTCATGAAAAATGTTTCGATTTAAACGAAATTTGGCACTTACATAGAAAAATAGTGTCTTTCAGAAGCAACATCTCTCTTAAATGATCCTCTTTATTTACATAAAGACGATCGTTTTGACTGTTTAATGGCGCTGATACAGTGAACAACTTCTCATCTGTGAACCAAATAAAATCAACAAATAAAATCAACAAGATGAGCAGGATATTTTCTTAACAGCTGTTTGGATCGTTCCAGTCTGGCCTTCTTGTTAGCATCAGTCAGCAATGTGGCGCGCCACTTACTGGAAATAAAATTAAGGTGATATGCAGCGCCACCTATGCAGAACATTTCGATCGCTACTAATTAAAGTAGAACATTGTAAAATTGTATTTTTCACGAAGTTGTGATATTTTTTATTTGGGGTGCTCTGTTATATGGATCACAGTGTACATTTAGTAAATTCAAGAATATATCTTTAAATGAATAAGTTCGATGATTTCAGTATGAAACAATTTGTGAAACAATTTGTGAAACACAAAGTCCAAAAAATAAATATCGTCCCAGCCGGTGTAATTTTACAGTGTCTACTAGGTTGTTCTATTACAGCGAAAATGCAGTATTGTCAAAAAGGGCAAATAGACCTATTCAATAAGGAATTGTTGTCGTTCTTGAGCATTGCTTTATGCGTTATTACTCAGTATTTCTTTTGTCTCAGAAACCGTCAGACCCATTAGCTCTTCATTGATCTGATTGATTCAGAGACTCAGTACCATTCAATTAGCGCCTCATGTGGTGAGACCGATGATAAAAGCCGTTTCCGGTGAACGCCTCAAGATAAAACGACCCCAAAAACGGCGCAAATCCGACATTTCTTTTACAAACACTTTTTCTATGAGGTAGCCACCTCTATGTATTTTTGTTCCTCGGTCCAAATCCGCTATTCCATCAAAGTGTGCTTGGTACAACTGCACAAAAATAAGAGTCGATATTCCAATAGGTGTTTACTGTCTATCCGCCAATAAGTTATAGCTAGCTCGCTGCGGCCGTCTCACGGTAGAGTTTCGATCATTTAAATTATTGCCTTGAACCAGTCCAAGTCTCGATCGTGCTATAACTATCTGTATATACTGTACAAAATGCGCACGTACCCACGAATAGCCAGTGTGTGTGTGTATTGTATTCGGAGGTACTAAAGTATACGGCGCACGTTTCGAATTTCTGGTCAAGTTGTTCCGCAAACCTGGATTTAAAACGCAATAAAATAACGAAAACCGCCAATTGGCTCTAGCCGTGCCCCCTCCCCATCCATGGAAAGGCCTCTTCGCCGCGTCTATTCTCATATGGTATTGGCCCACACACCGTTTCATTTGTACGGCGGCGGGGCTTGTTTGTTGCCATGACGACGGGGTCACCTGTTGTGCAGATAATGGCTGTTATGACGCGAACGAGACCATTTGGATGGGTGTCACGTTCACAGGTGCAATCCACGGTGTCGAATAACCCCGGCCCTATTCTCGGGGCGTAGTTTTGTCCCGCCATCCCCCGCCAAACTGTAGCGCAACCATTGCGGGGCAAAGATGGCTGACGCTCTTACGTTTGTCTCTGGTGGGTACGTACGTCAAACCCACGTCAGGGCTAGGTGAGCGAATGGGGTGTGTGTGCCACGTTTGTCAGTGTAGACGATGTTGACTTTATGAGAGCGCATCCACCTGAGAACCACGTCTCTCCTACCTCGTTTTTTAAATTTTGATGAATGATTTTGTGAAATCATGTAACCAAAACTGATTTTTTGTTCCCATCACTGTAGTCACTTTGTTGATTGAATTAATAAATTTGGTGACTCTTAATCCTTTAAATTGATCCTTTAAGGAGAACTAGTCTTCATTTTTATCATCTACGACTCGTCGTAGCCCAGTCGGTATTGCTACTGGCTGTGGCTCGGCGGTCCCGGGTTCGATTCAGGGCGCGAGCTCTCGAAAGTTTCGATCCCGGGGTACTAGAGGTGCCCCTC
>JAQGBY010005369.1:0-14775 GCA_034698785.1 Mycogona germanica | reverse complement strand
CCTGGGTAGCTTATACTAAGCCTGGGCTAGGCAAAATTACCAGGTCGCCTCCTGGGGGGGCTTTGAGCGGTTAAATCTAGCGGTATACCCCTTAACAAATAATAATAATAATAATAATAAAAAGAGTATAATCTCTCCCTTTCACGACCCCCGAATGATAATTCGGGGCATTACACGGCTCTGCCCCGTGTTTGTACACTTATGCTTATTGCTGCAACTGTCTGATTACATTACTATTCTATCCATTATTGGTCTTTATATTTATAACACATTTGTTCAAATTATTGCTAATATAAAAAATTCGCTGAAATTGCAAATTGGTGGGATAGGTAAATTTGCCATTAAAGTAGTGTTTCATTTAACGTCATTGCCAATTCAGTATTGGTGCCTGTAGACCGCGTTTACACTCCCACAATTTACTAAAGTGGGTGCATGACTCATGTATTGGTGGTCGGCCCAGGATCTTGTTTTCTTTTTCAGAGCGAAATGTCGGAGTTAGTGGCGGCGTAGCTTGTTTACCTGGTGGTGGACCTTCGGACATCGGTCAAAGGCTGCGGGCGCGCGTGCGTGCCCCGCATACCTGCGGACTCGGTGGCCTGGATTAGCTCATGCCATTGGAGAAAAGCGTAAAAGTTGTCCTAGATGATAACGCGCAATGTGCGCGGCGTAGATCAGTCTTCAAAGGTGATTTATATCGAATCCATTACGAAGTTGATCCACGATTGCAAAAATAAATTATTTTTAAAAATATGTGCCGACTCCGCAATGTGTTAATCGATCATTGAACGGCTAGCTAAAATGAAATACCATTTCGTTTGGTCTAACACAAACATATAGGTTGCAAATCTCAGGGTGCTTGACTCATGTGCTGGCCGTAATCTATCATCGCATGTGCTGTTTGGGTACAAACAAAATGACAATTTCAAGGAGCAAAAGGCGACATGATGAATCAAGTAATCACTGATCATTTCAATTAAAATATTCACAAGTGATCTTGGATCTGCATGACTCATCAGACTATCTATTCGGCGGTTCAAGTCGACAGGATATTTAGTGATTCGTGATGCACAAAAATTTTATCAGGTCCCACGATTTTTGATTGTTTGATAATGTCGAAATTCTTGACCACTTGTTTCGTATTGAAAATTTAAACTTGAATTGGAATCTATGCGGATTGCTTTAATCTAATTGTTAACTCATTCATTTGCTTTCATTAATATCATGGCTCATATTATCGAACAATCAAGGTCTTCTCTGTTATGATAATTGGCTCGAGACTGGCACAGAACCGAGAATTGCCAAATCGCTACAGTCTGTATAATGATTCGCATATTTATTCAATTGATCTTTATTGATGCAATTTATACAATTGATAACTGTAGAATAATTCTATGACAAATGGGAGTCCTTAGCTGTCTGGCAGTATTTTTTTTAATAAACACCGACCTTCGGTGATACCACGAAGCTTTCACAATTGAAGTATAGGCAATAATTTATAGATTTGTTAATACCACCAGATTGTCAGACTAGTTTGATCCATGCACGCGAATAAAGAAAAATCCCTGAATCTAAAGCATTCGACCGAGTAAAAAGAAAAATCGATTGAACGTTTAGCAAGATCGAGTATTTAGATTCGCCAGTATAGAATAAACGGAAACAGTATTTCTTTATTTGCAATGCTTCACCAATTTTTTCATTTATTTTAGCACCTGGCTATATTGAAATATGCAATTTTGTAATCAAGCAATTAGATAAATTCAATTGCTGACCAATTATCTGTCTGCGAGTGTGTCTAATTATATTATGACTAATGACATTCAGAGTCGTCCGTACCATTAGGAACTAAGATGCACAGAACGAGTACTCAGAAACTCCTGCATGCTATTAAAGAACCACTTGTCCGCATCATTAGTCTGGACTATGGCTTGTGCATTTGCATATAATTGGATATGTGTGGCAAGAGCATTTTTCAAATAACCTCCGAAGATCCCATTCGTGGCGCACGGGTTTGAGATGAGACTCGAGAAGGAATGATGGGAGGCCAAACCAATTTTAGTGGCATATTTATGGTAGCGGTAACAGTAACTGATAGATTTTCATCACCTGTGTGACCAGTCTGACATCTAATGCAGCGTATTAAACCTGGCACTGTCTCAGGTAAAAACTCGACAGATACTAAATTATCATAGTTTATTGGGTTGTAGTGACCTTCCTTGGTAAATCTGCGTCATTGATGGGTTTGGCGACGTTCCAGGAAATCAGTATTTAAAAAATTGAAACAACTCTTTTAAAAAATTGGATTTGACTGATGAGTAACATTACAAAACGAATTATAATCTGTATTGTGACTCTCCCACGGAATAGTAATTATTCCACGCAGGGATCGCATCAAACCAGTTGACGTTCGCGCAACTGAAGGTGAGCAGATTTCTTATTTACTGAAAACTGCTTCCTCTCTGCAGGGCAGCAGCAGCAATAACCACCGGTACTGCGAATTAGCGCTCTATGGAGGACGGGACAGCGGGCGGTTTTCGTTCAAGCCGCTCGCCTTATCTGGGTCAATGGTGTGTGCGTTATTTCTTTTTTTAAAAATCATAAATGCAGTATCTCAATACAATAAAACAAAAAATAACGCACGGAGCACGCGATTCTATTTGGATTTAACCAATGTCACTCGTATATGCTACATGCTCACAATGTCATCTTTCCCCATTCCTCTATGGCAAAACTAAGAGCACACTTGCTCCTGAAAGTACATGTCTCATACGACACAGTATTTCTGAAGTGCCCCAGTGTATGATGTTTAAATGTCCTCCTGAGATCTAGCCCATATCTAATAAGAGCTCGCCCTTCTCTCGTATCTTTTAAGAGAGTGGGTTACCAGACTTTTGGTTAATTAATATTCTACATGCCATCCACTGAATCATTTGTAGCACTGGTCTAACATCCGTGACAATTGCTTTGTATGAGGGAAGGTTTAATAAGGTTAAGATGCATTGTACATTGCAGAATTGGTATTCATTTGGTTGTTAGAACTTCATTATAATAAATATCAAGTTGTGCCCGGAACAGCGACGGACGAAAAAAGATGAACAGAGTCGGCGACAAACTCATCAAATAAAGTAAAGTAATCGCAGTTAATATTTTATGAATTTAAATAAATTCATTTTAATTTTCCTCGGGAGATGAGGATGTGGGAAGACTCGGTAAGTGTGAATCGTCGTTGTTCTTATTTTTCGCCAGTTGCAGTGGGTTTCATTTCAGTTTGTTCTTATTAAATAATAGCTAGGCTACATTTATTTGAAGAGTTTGTCGCTGACTCGGTTCGTCTTTTTTTGTCCGGCGCTGTCCCGGGTATAACTTGTTATAATTATATATATATACTGTAAATATATATATATTTTAAAATTTAATGTGGCGAGATGTCTTTTGAATGGGTATTCAAGACGTCCTATTCTCATTATTTTTTGAGAACTTGTTTAACTGTACACTGTGCATTTAAGCAGCTGTTCTGTTGAGCTGTCCAATGTCTGTTGTTAATATAAAAAATAATGCTATTTAAATATTAGATACCCCATTTTACAGAACGCTATATCGACAGCTAACAAAGTTAGTGATTTCGCGCCAATAGGCTAGCACATTATGCCCTGGTCTAAAGTTGGTATATTATTTGTGCAGCGTTTTGTAAAGACTGGATTTGAGGTCGAATAATTATTATAGAAATTTAATTGCTGAACGCATGAAAGCTTATAGCAGGCAATTGTTAAATACATCCTGACCTATTCAGTATCGTAATTTAGCGAAATCGATAATAAGCCATTTTCAAATATTATGGTATAACAATGAGTTCAGGGTACGTACAGACAGCTCAAGGTAGACGAAGGGCATATTTTTTCTATTCAGAGTTCTGGGAAGAAGTGGTTTATTGATATAGCCTTAGATTCGTGATTGTGAAGTCCCACAATCTATACTATCATAAACTTCTATAAACTCTTTTCACCGGGAGTTTGCATTGATTGTCCTGAATCCTGATTGAGATGAACAAAGAGAAGGATACTTGTCCATGTACTTTTGGGTATTGGTCTGTAATGTCATTATAGATGAATTGTAAAAACTGATTACTAAATATCTTTTGTGGTCGCGATTTTATGGTTGACGAATCACTTCTGACATGGCTGTCCAGCATCTTGCGAACATGCCATACTTTTTATTAACAGGGACTATGGCGAAATATTTATAACATCCTTGTATAGACGCAGCAGTTATTAACGGCATGAACCTCTCTCCACAGCTAAAATTACAGACGAGCCCAGGTATGTATTTATGGTACAATAAAGTTCCCGACTGTCCAACTTGCATGTGTGTAGATGTAATATGAAGTTTGTTGGTGTGATTGGAACAACATTGGAGTTTCGCAATAAAGTCTGTCATTGTCAAGTTTTTCAGTCGGCATTCTTTCGCTGCCATATTCGATAAAATGAAAAATTCAAGACACGGTGGTTGTGTCCTCTTTAGCATGTGAAGCCGTGACACACTTGACTAGATGCAACTGTTTAAAAAGATTGTTTCTCACTTGCTATCTGATGTTTGACATACTGAGTCAACCACTTGATGTGGCCATGTGGCAGATCCCGGACCGATCTTCCCGAATAAGCCATGGGAACAGGACCTGCCTGAACATGTCCGTTCTAAACAATTTTCTCTGCTAAACCGATAAAAGCGAAACCATTTAGCAATAAAACCAAACCAATGTGTCCAACACCAGAATACACCTTTGTTTGCTTCAATTCTGTAGGCTATGTTTAAAGAATTGATGTTGAAGGTTGTTTACAAAATGTTGGTCCGCATCCAAATGCGTCTGTTATTGGCGTTCACAAGCTAAAGTTGATAGGCTATTGCAACTTTTATTTTATTTGCCACCTCCCACCCACTTATGATTCTGCCCACTTGCTCCGCCCGATCTCTTTTCACAAAGAACCTTTATGTGCTATATTGTGCCCGCCACTGCGACCTTGACATTGACGCATTGGCTACATTTAGACTTCGGTATGATGGTTTCACATGCAGGAAATATGCTGGCCGAGCCTATTTGTAATTGGCTTGCGCAATCGTGGCACACCACCATGCTATGGGCAGGTAACAAACTCCCGCATGAATTCGGAGCTAGTGTTACAGTAAGGCGTGTTGTGTCAAAAAAAAAAAAATAATAATAAAATGCTCGTGCAATGGGATTTTATTTTTACAAAGGTTTCAAATAGGACTTAAGAATCGAGTGATGGCTATTACAGGCAGCGCATCAAAATAACCATACACGAAAAATATGTAAAAAGTCGACTATGAAATGTTTGAGCATAAAAGTACAAACACGGGACAGAGTCGTGAAAAATCAACATCTTGTAATCATATAGGCTTCGACAAATCCATACTTACACCATTGCACCCCTCCGATGATTAATATAAATTTTTACCTGAAATACAGATATGCTGTTCTGGGGCTCTAGTTTATCAGAACTCGTAGCAGATTGCTTCAATTGACATAAAGTAAAGTCAGCAAAATTTGAAATTAATTTTGTTTCCAGCTACTGTAATTTTGCTGAACAGTTTTGAACAAGCGCGCTCATGTGTCATCCCTCTAGGACAAGGTATAATTTATATATAAAAATTGCTTATTATTCAAAATAATTACATTACTAGATTAACTAGACTAATAGATTCAAAGTTTCAAAAAAATAATTACTTCACTGTACTGTTTAGTGTCCTATATCAGTTTCAAACTGATAATCGGTTTTAATCGTCTATAAATCCGGCCCATAATTATTCGGAGGATGCGAGACTATAGAGAATTGTGCAACGTACTCGTAGATTATTCCGGCGATTTGGTGAACCCCATTCTCATGCACCTGAATTGGCTATCTAATTCCAAGAGAACATGGTGTATTTGCCAAAAACATTACTATGATAAACTTGTTTTTGGTTCAACCTTGTGCCACTTGGTTGGCTTCGGTGCCCGTCGGACTGTAAACGGTCTTGGTTAGAATCCCGTTCAGGTGCACTGATTCTGCATTTTTTTTCAGTTTCCGGTTTGCAATGACTATACAGGGTGTACGGCAACAATAAATTGGTTTCAATTTATACGTTATCCTATCTGATACGTTATCCCTATCCTATCTGATAGTTAAAAAGTGACGGGCAATTTATCAAGGTGGCGAAGTGTTTCAATGTCTGATGACTGGCTAACAACACATTTCCTTTTGAAATGGTTTTGGAACGAATTCGTTAGATCACGTAATTGTTTCAAGATCTGAGAGAATAATAATCAACCTTTTACTGAGGTTATGCGAGTTTGTGACTTCAAACTTGTTATGTTGCTGGTTATGATTTTATTATGTAAGATAACGTATAGGTCCATTTTATTATTCTCATTCCAATAGTTTAATGGATGAAAATTAAATATAGTATTTGGGTCTAACATAATTTCAATATGCATTGTCAACAGTGGTTTAGGTGTTTTTTTATCAGGGGGAAACGACGACAACCAAATCACACAAACGGTGCAATTGACTTGTCCTTATGGAACCCTACGTATACAATGCACACAGTGTATGAAAATATAAAACAATTGAGTGCGTGAAAATTTCATAACCAAAATCCATATTTATATTCACTAGAAATGATTGTGTATGTGTGCAGCAATTATCTTATAGGCAGTCGGCAGTCAACATTCATTCCGCGCACTTCTGATAATCAATTTGCTTATACTTGTGAAATAAAAAAGAAAACAATGACACACACCAACTGATTAGAAACGAAAAACATATTTCCAAACTGCATCTCAGAGGAGTTAATAGTTGTGCCATCTGGTGATAGTTTACGATAGTGCATTTGGCTCGCATTATAGAGTTGAGAATGGGTTATTCTAAAACTGGGTGTCACGTGATTTCAGCATTACGTGACGCACAACAAAACCAGTTCCATTATCAAGAGGTCTCCGCGCGCTCATCTGTTATTAGCGACCCCCGCCATATATATACAGTGCGGACGAATGTCATTGTCAACGTGATTGCGCTCCCGTGTTCTATTGGTCGCCTGACTTGCCGTCCGGCGTGTGTGTGTACCTGGTAATTTACGTGCCTGCCATATCGCAATTTCATTCCGCCACCAACAATGCGGTGATAATTGTCTCGCTGGGGGTTGAGCGAAAGCGTGTGTTTCGCTAGCCTACGCGTATATATACACACACTCATCACACACTCACACGATGGCGCCTTATCAATCAGCTTTTTTCCCCATTTTGCCACGTGGTTATTGTGTTGCGTGGCACTGCGATAAATAACGTTGGGTGTGGGAGAGACCTTGGTGTTCTGACTCGGGCCTCCTTCGGGCAACCATATGTGGCAAGTCCATGTATACAGTGTGCGTGTCTAAGATCGGTTCAGTTACTGGTTGGTGTGTGTCTTTGACTTGCTGCTTTTGCCCACCGGTCTGTGTCTGACGCTGCGATTAAAATAAGAAGAGTATTGTCCGCTTCAGAAATTGCGGAGAGGGCGGGTCATGAGTCGATGACTGATGAACGCCGATAACAGTGATGGGATGACTTTGCTCTTTAATCGGTGGCGAAAAATTATTTAGAACAAGTTCAGAGGGATTACTTATTCATCAGTAAAATGTATTCTGAATCACACTTTCCAGTGCCTTGTTGTATGAATTAAGCGGACCAATTTTGTATTTTTTTTATAAATCTATTGAAAATATTAAAATTATGGATTTATGGATTTCATTATCTGCACTTTAAATGTTATCAGTATATCCACGCTCAGTAGTTCAATCAAATTGCGAATTTGTTGATTATCCAATGAAATATTTAAAAAGACAGTAAAGTTGACTTGAGCATTATGTATTTAATGTTATTTTGAATGAGATTTGTTTAAAGAATACCAATGGTGAATTTTTTTCAATTCTTTTTTCAGGAAGTTATTGCCCGAAATTATTTTGTAATCATTTTTCTTTCGCCGCAACAGAAAAAAACTACTCCGCCATATTTATGCGAACCTTTACAAATAAATTGATTGAAAGTACAACAAAAAGCCGTCCTTTGTCGAGCTAGATGATTCGAACAAACAATATTGTTTATGATTGATATTATTTCGCTTCATTTGTCGTGTGACACGTGGGAATTGGAACGGGCGAATGAATATGCGAAACTGCAATTGACCTTCACACACAAAAAATAATGTTAACAAAAAAACGGGATAAAAAATGGCGGACGCTCGACTGACGCATGTCGGTTCACGAAAGGGTTATTTTTTATTGGTAACGGGGTAGCAATTCTAATGCTACACTGCAGGTACTGGTATGAGAGACATGTAATTTGACGCCCATGGGATTTTTGTCTGCGATTCACAATTGAGAAACTATCTGTTCGCAACAATGGCCGCCTGTAACTGTATGGACGTATCTGTGAGAACTGACTTTTTCACACAAACGTCGGCCATTGTGAAGGTCAGAAGATGATCCTTTCTACAGTGTCCGTGATTCACGCTATGGCATCTCGTGTCTGCTTTTTTGGAACCACGTCGCCATCTTTAAAAAAATAAATACCGTTTATATTTTTTTTGATGACTGAGGAGTAGAGCACAAGGTATTAGTCGGTCCATTGACTCGGCTTGTTGCACGTTTTATCCCATCAGTTACGATCAATAAAACAAATTATAAAATAACTTTTTTGCCAGTTGTGCTTGTACTGTAAATAAGAAAGACACAAAGATTAATTATTCAATGCCTTAATCGACAAACGGCATGTTGATAATTTATGTAAAGAATTTTACATCGAACATTTGTCCTGGACAGATGCGCATATTTAAAAATAAGTCACAACAGTTGCTTGCTGAGTTGTTGAATGAGCACGATGGTGCCAACAGGTAAATGTATCTACAAATTCCAATTTCTTTAGTACGAGTATTGGGTAACACAACCGCACATATCTCATGCGTTGCTTCATGGGTCCATAGGCCACGCGTTAATCGTTTCAATTTTTAATGAAGTCTCGGCACCAAATACAGTTTTGGAGAGCGGGTTGAGGTGCGCCACTGTGTCCACATTGCTGAAATCGCGGTCCGAATCGCACGCAGCAGGCCGCGGGTGGCGTTGTCCAAATCAGTTTCGTGTATCCGCCTCTTGTTCATGAAGTCGTTTCATTTCCCGACGCCACCAACACTGGGTTTTGAAGGTGGGGTCACGCCTTTTAACGACCACCCGGTCCTCCGGAGTCCATATATAGGGCGATTTACATGCGATATCCTATGTGTGTGCTAGCTGGCCGCCATTAATCGGTTGACTGTTCCCGCTTTTCGAAAATGAGTCAGCCCTCACATGACGACCAAACCTGCCTCCAACTATTAATACATTCAATACATGTACAGTGCAGTTACGAGCAGAGGTCAGCAAGTTCTTTGAAGTATCCATAAATGGGAACGTACATAGTGGTACACTTGTCAAGTTGGTATGTTCCCTAATATAGCAATTTACAAATCCAATTTCATTCAAAACTGGATTTAAGACAATTCAAGTAAAGTGTTTCACATTTTATTTCATCGCATACTGATTGCAATTTTAAAAAAATAACATTGTATAACTCGGCGTGTAAAGGTCGACATTTCATAATTTCGATACATAGCACTTATCCGAGTAATTTAACAGTACCTTTGTTCCTGTAAAACTTTTTTTTAAAATTCACTGAAGTGTGTATCACAACAGGAGTGTCTGTATCCCTCTTGGTGCTTAGGCACTATGTGAGGGGCACATTTTCACCAGTACCCCGGGATCGAATAATCGAGAGCCTGCGCCGGGAATCGACCCCGGGACCGCCAAACTTAATGATAAAAAATAAATTGTCGCTGCATGTACTTCGGGAGTAAACGTATCATAACATGTTTGTGATGCAGATATAATTTCAAAAATAGGTTATCCAAAATAGTTCGTTTTTATTCGTAGGTCTAAATATAATAAATTGCTAACTGTGCGAACAGTTACAGTGAAAAAGGCTTTTAATGGTTATATTTATTAGGACATGCGTTTTAGTAATGCCTCAAGCCCACCGACCCGCTTCGAGGTTTAGAATTAGTACTATAATTTTAAAATATGAGCGACGCAGTGGTCCACATAAAAACACAAATGACTGTGTGTGTGGTCGTCAAAAATAAGGCTAGACTCTGATGGGGTTGATTGTTTGGTGTGGAACGGGGTTTGCCAACAATTCTAATTGTGATGGCGTCAAGCGATGTGGCGACTATTACGACGCGCGCGCCGAAGTTCGCGTGCCGAAAGCATAACAAGGTCGCCGGCGATTAATCTGTTATACACCGCTGCCTTGGAATAATAATTAGGCGAAATTATTGTGATTACGGATTTCGCTCGAATCGGCCAGCCGCGATGGAGGTGGCGGACCGACGAGGCAGGTTCGAAATGGGACGGCACAAACCCGGTGTTTAACGGGTTTGAACCATCTGCTGGTGCTGTCCGATGAGCACGCGTATTTGAGAATCCCGCAGCAACACTTGGAATTGCTCAATTTAACCCGGGTCTTTAAACTTCGCACTTCACGCAACTGCGAATATCGTTGTTCTATTGCAATATAATAGTAGTTACTGTTTTTTTTTGGTGAAGCAGAATTAATAGGACTACGATGCGATTTTTCATGTTAAGTAGTCGTACCGCTATGTTGCGTTTCTCCAGACATTAACCGCCATGCCGCTGTATCGATCAGTGTGTCCCGAATGAGTTGATCTCACATTCCACGTAACCTGCTGACATAATTTCGCCGTCCATTCATTAATTTCTGTCCGCAATTGTATATATCAATAGATTATATATATCTGTGACCAAACTGGTAATAAAATTGTTGACAAAAAGCTTAGTGTTTCGAAGTGCACTCTTGTTTTCCTTCAAATTCTGAGTGTGAAAGTCTCTCTTCGGAGACCATGTGTTCATCCATATACAGCATGTGCATTCCGACATGATCTAATGAAGCAATCGTAGATTGTCAAATTGTAAATGTACAGGTGAAAGTTTATTATTATCGCTTATCATAAAATTGACGACAGCATAAGAGGGCGAATCCAAAAAGAAGTCAGAACTGTTAACTTCGATCTAAACAAAATCATTACAATTATTAAATAATTAATAAGTAAAATACTTATTTTTTGGAGAATTTAGCATCATTGTCCCCTCCTGGACAGTTGTTCTCGTTTAGGCGTGGGTCTGAGGAGGATGTAATGATAGCTAATTGGATGACCAGATTGTCTCTGCGACCATGTACGGAGCCGCCGGCAGCTCCACTTGGCGAAGGCCGGACGCGCGAGTCCCTGGCGAGTGAACCACTTGCTATTTTCGTCCGAAAATCTAACTGTCCGCCAGAAATCCCGTTGCTCACGCCGCACACACACACATACCTGTATATTCCACCTCATCGTTTCGCATTCCTTTGCGTAAGACACCTTTGGCGTCTCAATTTTCTCAAGGATAAGTGAGTCGTTGCTGCACATTTTTTGTTGTTGCGCGCTGCAGTTGGTTGACCACCTTCACTTTGCTGACTGACGCTGACTTTTCTCTCTGCTTTCGTGCAGGTTTTGCACCTGGCCGAACTTGGAATCACCGCGACACGACGTACAGTGACAATAGTTTTTTGAAAATTAAAATAAAAACAGTGTTTCTCAAATTTTTGCTAGCCGGAAATTTTTGTTGGGCGGATTTGAGTCACCTTCTGTTGCACATATCAATAGACAATAGGTTTTTTTTGGACTCTGTCCATTAAATGTTGATCAGGTGGAAATTCGGCGAATATGGATTTTTGTGTCTAAGCACATGTAGCGGTGACAATTAATTGCAAAGCCAGCTGTCACCTGCCAAATGGCGAAATGAGCGACTAGCGCTCTCACCTGATGGGAAGCGTGAGATGGATCGTTTTCATTCGACAGTTCTAATTTAGACACACTCATCAAATTATATTTTTTACTTAGAATGTTTTTTAATTAATTAAAAATTACAATGATGGGTTTTTTATCAGCTGGAAACGATTTATGCGAGTTTCTTTTGAAGGATGCTGATTGGCATAGCTGAAGTGGGTTATTATAAAAACAAAGTGAAAAAACAAACCGGCAGCTGATATTAATATTGCTTTCGGTCGACTGTAAAATGCGAGGAAGTCACGATTTATCTTAACTGTGCACGCTACTGATAACCTCCATGGCCTATAAGCCTTCCATGCCAAGCGCATTATACTCGAAGAAAATACTCATTCTTTCACAACTTCATCGTTTGCCATTCAGAGGACCACCAGTGATGGTTTTCATAGGTCTCGAGGTATCGGCGTAATTAATGTGGATGGATCGTAGAGTGCAGAAATTCTATGTCTGTGACTACAACACTGAAATATTGATATAGGATTCTGCGTCTCCCAAACACGAGTATTGGTTCATAAAGATTGATTCATAATTTGATTCATTGATTCAGTTTATTCATAGGTGGCGATGTCACCAACTACTCATTAGTCATTGAGTCAATGGAAAACGGCGATGTCCGTAATGCTTAGTGCTTTTTTGTATAAACCATAAGGCGCAACTTCACAAAAAGAAAACGGAGCCATAATTTTTATTTCCAAATACTTTCTTTCGGATTGGAGTATCGATCTGTTAGTACCTGGCCGCATTGTTTGCATTTTAATATTACAGATGTTAAAACGTCACTGGCATCTTCATCTCCCATGATAAAATCAACGTTGTGTAAACTTTTGTTAAATAATATTGTGTTAACAATATAAATATTATACAATACATGATCCAGAAATATCACTGCTTCCTTCTTATCTCCCTAAAAGAAACCGGCTGCTGCTTCGCATGAGGCTCAGATAACGTAGTAGTGGGAAACGATTTTACATTCAAATAAATGTGTTAAGTCCGTAGATCCACAATCTGCCAATCCGCGAATCCGCCAATGACTAAACATATTGGCGTTGTTGCTAATCTTTGTAGCAACCAGTCATCAGATTCTAGCCTTTATTACTGCAATCATTCTCTTTTTGCTGTTTTTTCTGATTTGGCGCGCGCGTTCTGCAAATGCGAGTGGCAAAATTTGTTCGTAATCAGTCATTGCCTGCTGCATACATTAACAATACAAATACTGCATTTTTTTTGGTCTGCCAGTCAATAAAAGTCAATAACCTTTTCCAGTCAAACAGCCCATGTGCTGGTTGCTTCAACCAACTTAAGTCGGCCGGCATTCTACATGCATCTGAGGCAGCCCCCTTTTTGATGCATTTTCCCAGTTTCTTGTCGTTTGTCAGCTGCCTCTCTTGGCTCCCGATTTGGGTCACTAGGAAACTAGTTGACATGCTGTCTGTACGAGTTTCACCGTTTGTTTCCAGATTCGATCCAAAAACGATTTTTCTTTGTTTTATGTGTGGGTCCGTGGAACTCAATCGGATTCACTGTGTTGGCACTGACGTTAGACCATACTTTTTATTCGCCCCTGTAACGATTTTTTTTTTGGAATTGAACTTAAAAACTTTTTAACATATCAAAAATTACAGCAGACAAGATTGAGTTGGATTCGAATAACATACCTGTATTTTACTCCAATAAGCTTTCGTTTGATTAAAAGAAACGTATGTGTCTGTGCTTGATTCAGATTTACCTTACTGCTGGATTCCAGCAATGCAAAAAAAAATCTATACAGTAAGTGAAGTAACTGCTAGAAGAGAAATGAACGTAGACATATGACATGTTTCGCAGCACCTCTAAATCAATATTATCGAAAGAGACGCAAATGTAAAAGTGGTTTCTCGTTGACCTAAAAAAAAAAATTAGCTGCCGTTGGTCTATTTGTCAAAAGTTTTATTAGTGTCAAGAACTCCTCCAATTAAAGTGCAGCGCTGGCTGCCAGTTGTCAGTGAACTAGGTAACCCAACCGGCAATATCAGAGAAGATAGGAATCGCAAATCCTGTTTCTGTAAAGTTACGCCAGCCCGGCCACCTCTCACTGTACACATTTAATTGATACACTCGCTCGATTTGAAAGCAATCGGTGACTTGTCCGCGGGATGGGTTCGAAACAATGCTACTCGTTCGCTGCAGCTATACGTCAGGGGTGGGCAACCTTTGTGGTAAAAAGTCAATATGGAATATGATATTCTGAATATCAAGTCAATATAGTACACAGAAAGTGCATGTTTATGAACTTTTGCACATTTATTCCGATTTCATCATTTAATTTAAGTTTTTGTTGATAAAGCTGTGACGTTTGTTGAATTGTTTTTAGAAGCAAGAGAAATATAGTAGTTTAATTTAGTAGTAAATAAGTTAGTAATATAAGTAATTTATTATTTAGTAGGATGAGGAATTGCACTAAAAATATCATTGTTACGTATGATACAGCATATTTTTGTACATACAAATATGTAATTACTATTGCAATGAAGTTACCAATATTTTCTTCCCGGCCATGCAAAATAAGTTGCTGGGAAATTTTGCAGCTTGTTTGTCAAAAAAATTAGCCTGCAGGATTTTCTGTACGCTCCCCTAATTTGCCGTTTAATTTTAAGTTACTCATTCCAAGATCGGGCAATTCTACTTTTTCAAGTATTTTTTATTTTTTTGATCATCTGAAATTACAGTGACCATATTAGTTTAATTAAAATAAAATAAAAACGACTCGTCGTGGCCCAGTTGGTTTAGCGACTGACTGTGGTTTCGGCGGTCCCGGGTTCGATTCCCGGCGCGGGCT
>JAQGBY010005368.1:0-14775 GCA_034698785.1 Mycogona germanica | reverse complement strand
CTAGCTGCTGGAGCAGCAACATCTCTATGTATATTGTATTGCTGCTTGCCTGGAATTAAACAAGTTTCAATCGTAATCGCTTTTCTGTCTGCTGCCTATTCACTGCTAAGAAAAGCAATCTGCCACTTCTACTATTCTGAGGGGAAATATTTTGCTGCGCCCTGGGCCACTTTCCTGTTTTTGTTTTGTTGACTCTCTCTTGAGTCACAAATGCAATTTTGCACACAAAACAAATTTTTTTTTATTCAATTCAAATAAAAATATCTATTTTAAATAGCAATTTTCATGCATTTTAACATTTATGCCACCATTTTAGAGGAGGGTTTCGGCACTATTGTAAGCTGATTCAACAAATTTTTACACTTTGAGAAAAACATTTTTAGGCAACACCATTTTGCTCAGTTTTTAAAATGAGATCAGATGGACAATTTTAATTTCCTTCCTGTTCATTTGAAATTCGCAGACAATCAAATTTACAATAAACTGATTATTGATTCAATTTCCCCTAGCACAGAATCATATTCTCATTCATCAGAATAACCTCCCCATGCTCAGTTCAAATATATATTATTGTCAAATTGATTGGCGGGGGCGACCCCTTCTTACAATACAATTGAGAGTAGTTCCATCGTCCTTTTGCACTTCCAGTCATTCTCGAATTCACAGATTTGGTCGTCCCGCACCACTGATCATGTGACACACTTCAATGAAAATTGGGCGATTAAGCTACCGCACCATGTTGAAACCGAAGGAAATAATTCCTCCAGCTATGTGGAAACCTCTATAAAAATCCGCTTCAGTAGATCGGCGATTCCACTCACTCTCTCCTCCATCGAGAATATAGGATTGTTGTGGATAAATTGATTTTCTTCTTCTTCAGCCAATTTTTATGAAGTCAAATTGTTCGATCCAAAAATCGTTCAAATATATTTGTCCAGACGAAAATCTGATTATTCACCAATACAGATATCCGAGAAATTAATTTCTCATTTTTGTCCTTCAAATTTATTCGATCAAACTTCCTGACTTGTTTACTAATTATAGATAGGCAATTTCTTCTTAAAGTAAAATTAACCCAATAAATTGTCTCTCAAAACAAATCAACTTGATAAAAAAATTTCACTTGCTCAGAGATCAACCAGCGTGCATAATTAATAATTGAGAAGTGACCATGAGCTTGGCGCAAAAATCGCAGACCAAGACTCGGGTTATGACCTCCAGCACTACCCCTACTCCCCATTGGTCTCATCAGGGGGTGCTGTGATTGGTGGAAGGGGAAGGGAAGGAAGAGGAAGGACAGATTCCGAGAATCTAGATCTTACAGATACCTTATCGATACCATCTCTAACTACCAGTGGTCTGGGAGAAGCCTGCAACATTTGTAAGTAGAAGTAAATTGGTATCTTGTTCACTACTGACCAGTGTATGAAATATTGAATGGTGTCAAATCTATCAAGGTGCGGTTGGTGTAATATTCTTCACAGTTAAATTAGTTCTGAGCGAGAAAATCGTATTTGCCAAGTGCGTTTGTGGGTTCTCACAAAACCCACTGGTGGACACCCCCAGCTTTTTCTTTTTCTCCTTCTACAATTGTTTGCTTCCATATTTCCTCATTTACTCAGTTGTCTGTTTGCAGATTTGGTCCAGAAAGACAATCTCAGGGCTAGGCAAAGATAGAGCGCTTTGAAATACTTAATTTTAAATAGATTTGCTGATTAAGCGTGAGGTCGATTGGTGTTACATGTGACAGAAGGTGAGAAAAGTGGTGGAGGTGCGGGGTATGCCATAATAAAGGCTTTTCAAAGACCATAACCCACTTTCGCTTTGGACTTAACTGTGAAGAATTGTTAGTTTGTTTGCTTTCTTTGTTGGACATTTGCATTGCTAACTGTGAAGAATTGTTGGTTTGTTTGCTTTCTTTGTTTGCCATTTGTGTTGCATTTAGGACTTGTCTTGCATCTTTGTTCAGTTTGCAACATACATAGGTTCTTGAAATTCCTTGAACTCTGAGTAAGACTGGTGAGGTATTAGAAGAGTTACAAGAGAGAAATGGAACCTTCAGACAAGGGGGCCACTGCTCAACAAAAACAGTGTGAGCAGGAGAGAAGGGTGCACAGACGAGACATCAGAGAGAGATCTAGCAAGCCACCAATCTGACATCCAGGACCCACAGCAAATGATAAACCAGGGCATGCTGCCCCATATATCTGCTGAGTTGGAACCACAAACGCAGAGCCAGCATGGCCAGTTGGTAGTAAAATACCAACATAGAATTCTGCAACAAGGTAGCCCAACTTCTCAGATGGGGACTGATCAGCAAGTGAGATCTGCCCCACAGGTTTCTCAACAACAAAGAGATACCACTCAGCAGGTGACTCCAGTCCAACAAACTGTGGTTCATGCCAATAGATCTGTCCAGCAGGCTTACAAAGTCCCTATGACATGCCAATTCCTGAGAGGCAGCAACTCGACCCAGCAAGGTCCAACTATCCAGCAGGACACTAGGTTGTCATGTCAGCCCTCAAATGCTCAGCAACAGCCTGCCAGGGGCAGCTTAACTGAGTGGGTAGAACAAACAACCCAGCCACAGAGGGATGATCCCTATGGACCCTCTACTTCTGCTGCACATCATGCTTACTCTTCCAGTAGTGAGCATTCGACATATCAGTCCGGGCAGAACCACCATGATGATGGTCATAGAGGTGCTGCCACTTATGTAGGTCTTCCAACCAATGTAGGTGATAATCCACCTCAATGGGCTCTCCAAATCTTGGCAAAAATAGGGCAGTTTGATGATTTTATGAGAGAGTATAAATCTCAATCACAAGTGGTACAAGGTCGTGTGCCTGTTGCACATCCACAACATTCTGTTGTTCAGCTGCCCCATGTTGTCCAGCAACATCTAGCTGGTCAGAAGCATGAGGTAGCTCAGCAGCACAATAGTGCCTGACCAGGCCACGAGATCCAGTGTGTTCCGGTGGGTTCACTGAACAAACCAGCCTAAACAGAACTGATGGTGGCCAGATCAACACAAGGACAGAGTGGGCAGTCTGTGCCACCTGTGTCTGCGACTCTGGTTCAGATGCATGAACCTCCTAACACTCTGGCGAGACCAAATGTGCTAAACATGAGGGATTCAATTAATGGGGAATCTTTTAGCAGAGGCTCTCAGTCCCCTGGGAGGAGAGCATCCAACTCTGATGATGTGTCCACTCTGAACAGAGAAGGCAAGCTTCACAATTTGGCCATACAGCAGCAGTATCAATGGATGACTAATCCAAGTAAATCACTGGAGGTGAATCCAGAACCAGCAGTTAATTTACACAGCCGACCTGTCCACAGAGTGAGGTACAACTCTTCTAGTAGTCTGTCACCCTTAGCTCCAGCGAGGTTGTACAGCCTATTTGATGATCCATTCAGACCCATGCCTGAAGGTAATGCTTGGCTAGGATGCCAGGTGTAATAGCACCCACCAGACCACAATCTAATCAACCGCTGGGAGGTGAACTGTTGGTCCAGAAAGTGACCATACCACCTGGCCAACACCAGAGTCTTATTCAGCCCCCAATAGTGGAAGTTGCTGAAGTGAGACATTCCAAGGGTCGAGAGCAATCCTCACTCACAGTGGCTGACAAAACTGTCACAACCTATGGGCAATCTGTGGTTCAGCAGCCAAGAACTAGTAGAGATTGGAGGCTAGTGACAGTAAGAGACAATGCCCTCTCTGGTTCTCCAGTGGGTAATCGAGGTGTGAGACATCACTCGACCTCCAGCAGTGAGTCATCTTCCAGTCCCCCACCAATAGGGAAACAATCACATCCTCCCAACCCAAGAACCAGGAGGACAACTCCAGAAAAGGTGTGTAAGATTAGAGGAGTAGAACCTATTCGATCCACACATTCTAACAATGATGGTTCTTGGGGTAGCTATCGATCTCAAAGTGCCCCAGGTGATGCAGAATCTCGAGAGAGGGAACCTTGGAAGCATCCATGGGACCCAGCAAGTAGAGGTCAACCTGTCTAGCCAAAGTGTAGAAAACATGCAGCTGGTACCTTACAATCTGCCTGTTGTTGGTCCAGCAAGGCAACTCTCAGTGGCTCCTTGGTTGATGCCACGGCCATGTCCAAAGGCCAAATTGAGTGTTTTCACTGGTGAAGATGGTGAGGATGTGGAAGAGTGGTTATACAAGTTTTGTAGTTACACTAGCGATCAGAACTATGAAGATCCACTTTTTATCGACACTTTCACATCTTACCTTGGCAAGAAGGCTTTTCGGTGGGTTCACACTTGGATGTTGGACAATCCAGGAGCCTCCTTTTCACAGATCTGCATTTTCATGATAGAATCCCTTGGTTCTGAAATTGGTCGTGAAGAGAAAGCAGTCAATGAATGGGACTCAAGGATCCAGAAGTCTGGTGAGTCAGCTGAAGCATTCATCCAAGAGCTAGATCACTTAGCTCGGCAGATGGAAAGACGTGTCACCACTCGAGAGATGATTAAGAAAATCCTGGATGGTATGCACAGAGAAATCAGACTGCTGCTGTCTTATGCTGCAGTCTTTCCAGCCCCTCAGCAGATGATGCAACAGCCTCCTATGATGTATGGGCCTCCTCCACCACTTATGCCAGTGCCATTTGTTCTGCCACAAGAAAGTGCTCCAGCAGCCTTTAACCCAGGTCCGCAACCGAGACTACAACAGAGCACTTGGAACAGTGGTCGAGCAGGTGATGGTACAAGAGTCTGCTGTACTTGTCATCAGCCTGGTTATATGATGAGGGATTGCCCTCAAGCTGTGCAAGCAATCAAATTACAGCAATTCCTCATCGAAATACAGCCAGTGTTCCAGGGCTAAATACAGAGTTTGGAGTCATTACTGTGAGGGCCTTGGTACACACAGGAGCCACTGTTTGTGTATGTGAAAATGATTTGCGAGAGAGCAGGACTCAGGTTTAATGGCTGGCCCCAGCACCAGTACGGCTAGCCAATGGTGATGTCCGGCTCACAATAGGCTGGGTCTAGGTGGACATCAGTGTAAATGGTTTGGTACACAACACAGAAGTCTTGGTCCTACAGCATCTAGGTATATGATTGGTTAGACAGGGTTGGAGTCTTTCTAGACATACGTGAGGGTGCATTTAACCTGATACCCCAGAATAAGAGAGCCTTCATTACCAACATTCATCCACCATGGCTAAACCCCCAGCCCAAGCACGAAAGAAGCAGTTCCTTGGACAGAAGCCTTAAACAGTCTCAATGCTCAACCCAGAGCTTGCATGCTGCAGTTAAACATGGCTGCCAAGCTGTATAACCGGTGGCTCATCCAAGTGCCCATGCTAAAAGCTAGTGTAGGCTCTTTCGGTATTAGGGCTCTTTTTGACACTGGTTCATGTGTCAGCTCATTGTCTGAAACAACCAGAGTAAAAGCTGGCCTCCCATTGAGTCAGAGACCAGTATCTTCTTTAAGAATGGCTGATGGCGCAGTTGAGCCTGGAGTAGGGTGGACAACTGAGAAAGTCAGTTTAGGGGGTTTGAAAGCCATTGTGGACATTACGGTGGTCCACCACACAGGTCACCAATTGATTCTTGGTTACAATTGGATGAGAGCAGTAGGTATCAGGATAGGGATTTGGAATGGTTCACTTACTATCTAGAAAGCCATCATACCAGCCATTTTACCAAAGCCATTAACTAAGACAGTCCAGTGGTTCTCATGTCCCCTGAATGGATCATATAAGGGCCGCCTTCCAACATTGAAGGAGCAATTGGATAGTTTTGGACATTGTGGTCATTTCAGTTATGAATGCTGCTGTCCAGACCTTGCTGGACAGCAGCATTCATAACCGCAAAATATATTTGCGAAGAGCCTTTTCTGATCCCACATCAATGCCCTCGAGCCAGATTCACACATGAGGGACCAGAAAGCTGTCACTTCCATCAGAAGGTCAAACCCATAGCTCCAACTATAAGCAGTTCACATTCAGTAGTCCCTGAGTTGTCTCCAGCTGCTGCAGAGCAGTTACAACACCACTCTTCGGGAGCTGTGAAACAGCACTTGGAACCAAAGCCGGTGGGGGCAATGGCTACCACCTGCTATTGTTTAGCAAAAGTTACTACCTACTACACCCAAGCCACTGTGGCTAGCATCTGGCCAACCTCAGCAACTGTTGAATCAGCTTGAAGTAAGTAAACCTAAGTTGGAACCGTTAGCCCTGAGGGGGCAGCCAAAGGAGACCTCAGTAGAGTGCTTGTTGCATCCTACTCCTATTCAGCAACCATTGCTGAAATTAACTGACTACACAAGCAGTAAAAATCTACTAGAAGAGGAGGGCAAATATACAGTGCTGTCAAACTCTGTTGTGAACAAGAGTATAGAGAAATCTCGCTCAGAAAACCCTCATCAACCTGTTGATGCCAAGGAGGCCGACAAAGCTGATTTAGTACAGTCAGTGGTCAGATCACCTTCTTGGAAAAGGCCGGAACCCAACAGTACCAGGCTGCCAGAACAAATGATGATGGAAAAGTTAGTCTGCTCTCTCCTATGGCAGCCCTCAGACAAGTCCTCCACCTTTAACAGATGAGGAGAATCTGTCACAGATTGATCCAAACTTGCTTGAACCTCTCTATGTCAGTCCACCTTGGTCATTGTATGATGAATCTGATTCTGGTGGTGAGAGCAGCCACTTTCTGACCAGAGATGAGAATGGGGTGGTCATAGAGGATCTGGGTTCAGATGTTGAAGATGTCAGTTTGGTCTCTAATGCCAGTCGGTCACAAGCACAGTCTACACCTCGAAATCCCTCAGTGTCCAATGAAGAGTTTAGATATACTGGAATACCTGGACTCTAAAGCAAACCCAGGTGCCCCCAGTATTCGAGATGTTGGGTACCATGGTGAAATATTAAGACTGTGCAGGCCGAGATATGGTGGAAATGGAGGATGACAAAGATACCTATCCATATGTCAGACCCTTTGACTCCCTACCCCATGGCAGATCACCCATCCTTGTCCACCTCTTTACATGTTCCTGGAGGAGAAAAGCCCACATGTGGTGTGGTGTGCAGACAAGGTGATAGTGCCTGCTTTATGCTCAGCCCAGGTAACGATCTGCTTGGATGAGAAGCTCCATGGAACCTTCTACATTCGTCCCAGCTGTGGTGCTTTGAACAAGCGAGCTGTTAGTCTGGGAGATTGTGTGATCAAGGTATATAAAGGCCTTGGATTTGCTCAGGTGGTCAATGTGTCAAATGCACCTGTCCAGGTGAATGAGCAGACTATACTTGGAGTGGCCTCGTCTGTCACCGACAGTTGTCTGGCCGATCTCTCACAACTACAGTTATATCCTTCTGGTTCACCTGGTCAAATCTTAAACCTCCGTGCATAGGAACAAGACTTCTATGGAGCAGATCTCAGTGAGTTTGAAAAGAGCCAGATCTAGTCGATAATGATTGAATATGAGGGCATCTTCTCCAAAGATGAATATGACATTGGTCATTATGCAGCAGCCCAGCATGAAATCCCCACCACTGATCCTAAACCTCATCAGCAGCCTTTGTTTTGAATTTCTCTCAAGGAAATAGAGCATTTGAAATCAGAGATTGAGAAAATGCTGAAAGCTGGGATCATTAGGCATTCCAAAAACCCTTGGAGTGCACCGGTGGTAATTGTGGGAAAGAAAGATGGTGGTTTGCATACCTGCATTGACTTCCGCTGTCTCAATGCCAAAACCCAGGCCGAGTTCTATCCTCTGCCCAGAATAGATGACACACTGGACAGGTTGGCTGGGTCAAAGTACTTCTCCATAATGGATATGAGGAGTGGGTACTGGCAAATTCCAGTGGCCAAGGAAGACATCCATAAGACAGCTTTCTCAACTGCTGATGGGCATTATAAACATTTAAGAATGCCTTTTGGTATGTGCAATGCTGCCTCGACCTTCCAGCGAGCCATGGATGATATTCTGGTGGGTCTAAAGTTGGAGATCTGCATGGTCTACCTTGATGATATCGTACTGTTCTCAGCCACATTTGAGGAGCATATGGTGAGATTGAGATGTGTGTTTGATGCCATCAGGAAGTCACGTATGAAGCTCAATCCAAATAAATGTTTGTTTGGAGCAGAAGAGGTGAAAGTACTGGGCTATGTGGTTAACAGTACTGGCACTAAGCCTGATCCTCAGAAAGTGGAGGCCATTGTGAACTTCACAACGCCGCAGGACAAAAAGGTGGTACGGAGTTTCATTGGGATCACCAACTATTATAGGACAACTCAATGGCAACTCAAAGATTGCTAAGCCTCTCACCAACATTATGGGGCCCAATGCTGAGTTCCAGTGGGGGCCAGAGCAACAAGAGGCCTCTGAGACTCTTAAGAAAGCACTGGTTTCAGAACCTCTGCTATATCACTTTGACCATTCGCTGCCCATTGAGGTCCATACTGATGCCAGTGGAGTAGGCATGGGTGCCATCTTGTCAATCCGTAAAGATGGTCTTGAGCATCCTTGCAATTATATAAGTAAGATGTTTAGCAAGTCTGAAATGTATTATGATGTGTCAAGAGAATGAGTGCCTAGCTGTTAAGTAGGCAGTTGAGGAACTCAGGCCCTACCTCTATGGTCAGAAGTTCACTGTGGTAACTGACCACCAAGCGCTGATCTGGCTAAAGACCAAGAAGAATCCGCATGGGTGATTAGCTAGGTGGACTCAGGCATTATCGGAATATAACATGATGATCAAACACCGTCCTGGCCTTGCCAATGCTAATGCTGATGCTCTGATGCTTTGGCTAACCTAGAATGCACTTACTTCCCAGCATTATTTAGCATTAATGAGACATCACCTCTGAAGGCCCAGGAGGAGGATGAGTATTGCCAATACTGGATAGCGCTCCTCCAGGCCAGAGGAACTGACTTTCCCTGTTTTGGAATGAGAGAGGGATTGCTCCATCGTTTGATGGGTAAGAAAGATGATAAAAGAGCTGTCTTTGTCCTGCCAGCCCCCATGTGCAGCTCAGTGATGTTCCATGCCCATGATCACCCCTCTGCTAGTCATGGAGGCATTAACAGCACCAAAACTCAAAACTAGGTTCTGGTGGCCCAATTGGAGAAAGGAAGTCATCCATTATGTGGGCAGTTGGGAAGATTGTCTGTACCGAATAATGGATATCCCTCCGAAGGTGCCACTGCAGGGTATACCTATTCCAGAGGTGCCATTTGACACTATTGGAGTGGATTGCCTGGGGCCTTTTCAAGCCTCTCATGGTGGCAACAAGTTTGTTATAAGTGCCATTGACTATACCACCCATTATGTGGAGAGTATGGCTATCCTCACCTTTTCTACAGATTGGACTATTCGGTTTTTAGAGAAGGTGATACACCACCATGGTACTGTCAGGAAGGTCATATCAGACCTGGGCACAAACTTTACCAGTAGGGACACTGTGACTTGGCTGTCTGAGCAGGGGATTGGTCATGGAACCACATCTTCTTACCACCCACAGGCCAATGGCCTCATTGAGAGAAATAATCACACCAATCAAGTTAAAATCTATGTGAACGCAGGAGATGATCAAAAAGATTGGGTTGAGAATTTCGATGTGGCTATTTTCTCCTACAATGCCTCTATTCAAGATAGCCTACAAGAAACTCCCTTTTTCATGTTGCATGGTCGTGAACCTGTCCAAGCCATTGACCGCCTTTTTCCTCTACCCAGAGAACAGGAGGCGCTAACAGAGTGGCAAAGGTTAGCCATTGATTGCATTAGACTCACTCAGCAGAAAGATGTTGCACCTCGAAAACCGGCCTCCATTGATTCTTTCGAGGTTGGAGATGTGGTGATGGTCAGTAAACTGGTCAGGAAGGTGGGCAAGACCACCAAGTTGTTGCCACACTACCATGGTCCCTATCACATTGTGGACATCCGTGGTGTGAATGCTGAAGTGGAGTTGCTCAAGAGCACTCCTGGTTGTGTTCATCGGAATGATGTAATACACAAATCAAAGTTTAAAAAAGCCATGTTTCTAGGTGACCTGTTCAGCAATACCAACTATCCTTTACCCACCTTTGACATCAGATGATCTAGATGCTTCTGAGGAGGTTAAAGAAGCCTATCTCATTTTGGCAGCCTCAGAGGAACTTTGGTATACTGAAAATGAGGAATTAACACAAAAAACACAAGACATGGGGCAGAAGCTGACCATAGCCACAGAACCTTTTGCTTCAAGCTCCCTCATCTGGAAGTGAGGATGTAGAACAGATAGGTAAACTTGGAAAGTGCAACCCTGTCTTGAAGTCTACCTTGAAAGGAAACCTCCCAGTCATTCAAAGCTTGTCTATTGGGCCATTTCCTCAAAACCAGACTCAAAAGTCATGGGGTTTTACTTCCAATAAACTCAAGTCCTATCCCCCCAAGAGTAAGAAAACCAGAGAAACAAAGTCTATCACCTGGGTCTATCGGAATTCAAAGAAGCCAGTGCCTGTTTTTCCGATCTACAATTTGGCCACAGCTGACCTCGTTGGGGAGAGTGGGACACCTTCCGGTTATATACGTTCTCCAAGATGCTCATGGATGATCAGATTTGGAAAAAGCAGTGTAGTAATTTTTATCATTCTCTTACTCAAGTTGTTAACCCTGGGGTTGTCATACCCTTTGTTTCCTCTAGGCTCAGCTCTTGTAGGGGACCAATAGGACATGTATTTTGGTAGAATACAACCTGGGCAAAGTGTGGTGAATGGCTTCCCCTCCAGTAGAAAGTGGGAGCAGCATGCACCAGTCTGGGGAAAACAGGTGTTGGGTTGGCAAGTGAAACCACCTGACTAACCTTCTGAGTGGCCCCAGTGCTCACCCACCTGGTTTTCAAAGGGGAATGCACCTATGCAGTTTGAGAACTTTTTTGGCATCCTCAAGTGGAAGTTCGAAAACCGGATACACCATTGTGTTTTAGTCCGGGATAACTGTTGTAAGATTTCCAGAATTGACCGAATTTGTTCTAACCGTGTCTCCTTGATTTTGAAAACAGGTCGGAAAGGCCTCTGCAGCCGTCATCCAACAGCAGTGCTGACACCTACACTTCGGGAAAATTGGGCAGGGTCCCTGAATTTGAAGAGTGAGTACAGCTCACCAGCAAAGGAACATATAAGTCCCAACAGTGGGTGGAAGGATTTTGGCCAGCAGTCTGTGAGTGGGAGTAGACTCCTCACCACAGGTCAGTTGGGTTTATGTTGCATGTAATCCGAAGTCTTTTCTCCCGAAGGAGGTGTATAAGGTGGTAGCTTTTGTATATTCACATTTGTCTACCATGTTTCTGAGAGTCCAATTAAATTGGTCCACACTTGTATAATCTGGGCAGTTTAGATTGGTATAACTCTCATTATAAACGTTTTTTTATTTTAGTATCACAATCTTATAATTATTCAAGTAAGTCTGGGCAATGTATATTCCAGAACATACTTTTGTCAAAGGTGAGGGGAATGTGTCCATCCAGTAGATGGGGACACTCTGAGGAAATCAGGCGAGATTTGTGACTGTCAATGAGGCTTTAGAAGATATCGAAAACAAGGATCTCAGTGCATTTGGCTGAGGTTGGCATTGCGTAAGATGGCCACGCCCATCATCATATCTGAATCGTATTCCACAGTTATCCTAATATTAAGTGTGTCAAGTATGAAATGTACTTAACAGAGTTGCTCAACATTGTCGATAAAGACAGTAGGGGTTTTTAATCATTACAAAGGTCCCAATTTTATTAACGCTTGTTAACGCTTTGTTGCATCTCCTGCTTAGGAGATGCCAAAAATGTTAAGTCTTTGGCATTTCACGGCTCAGAACTTCGTTTTATTGTTGAATGCTCCTAAATTGATTTTGATGTTGAGTGTGGTTGAAATACCGCCCTGGCTGTGTATAGTGGCAGTGGTCGTGACTGTGATATCGATAACTAGATCCACTTAGCACCTTCGAATTCTTTTATCAAGTGTGGGAGATCTTTTAGCAAGAGTTACATTTTACATACAAGAGGCAAATTTGATTCTCAACATCAAACTATGTCACCCGGCAGTCATACATTACTCGATTCCCCTCATTCAACGTTTTTTATGACAAACTGCATTGTTGTCAAGAATTTCACCAAAAGAATCAGGTTGAGGAATCAACTTTGATTAGTGGTCGCTTCGGAATGTATATGGAGACAAATCTTGGTGTGGGCACTTATCTGTTTTTGCCAATGTGTGCCCAGTTTCTTTTCTCTCTCACTCATCCTACGATTTACTATAGGGTTGGTGCTATTTTTGTGGATAACTTTATGCTCAGGGGTTAGATATTGGTGCATATGGTCTTTCAGAGGGTCATTTATGTTGAGGCAGTCTTCTAAAATATGGTTTGTTTCCTTCTGGCTCCCCATCGCTGGACGAGCCATTATCAGTAGAGGTACTGTGCAGGACAGGGCGAATTGCAGATCCTGTTTATATTGTGGCGTACTGCAAGTAATTGTTGCCACCCACGCTCAACATGCTGCACACGCACTCACGTGAGGCTAAGGCCTGACATTACCAGGCTTGGATGACCAAGCCAGGGGCTCAACAAATGGCAACAGGGCCCCAACATTCAGAGAGCTGGTTGGCGCCTGAGGCTGTGCCAGCCCCTCCAAAGGTTGGGGGCAGGAAATAGTGACTACTTCTGGTGAAATACTCAAGAATATCAGTTCCTGCTCCAACCTCCCTGGTCCTGATCCATGCTGGGCACCCTGCCGGCCAGCTGGACCCATACCGGCTACTTTTCAACTGGCTAGGTTGTCCAGGCCCCCTAGCCCCAACTGTCTTGATAAACTTCCTGAGCAGATACCAGCTCCCAGGGTGGGACAACTAGCATCATCACTGGTAGCGGACACCACCGGGGAGTTCTGGTGGAGGAGTCACCAAAAATAGCTGAAGCCGATGGGGACATTCCAGTAGCTGTTCACAGAGCAGCCTTAGCAGGATCTGTTGCCAAGGGCCCACCCCCACCTGTTTTGGAAAAAGAGGATCCCCAGGAGGCCATTCCAGGGGAAATTGGAGGGAGTAGTCCTCCACATCCTGCACTATCAGAATTGTGTGGCATTGGTTACTCTCTGGAACCTACGAGGAAGATAAAGGTTCCCTTAATGCTACAAATGACCTGCCCTCTGCTTCTCAATCGACCAGCGGTGAGATTGGCATCCCAACTGTTGTGCAACCAGTCGCCAATGACCTACCACATCAAGTCAAATCAGGGATTCGAGCTCTCCACCGTACTTTCGAGGTGCATAAATCCTTTTGGCCTGGATTCCGGTGTCCGGGATGACATTCCTCCAATACCTATGGACCCATTCATCGGGTGGCCCACTCTGGTTGTTCCAAACCCCGACCCTGGGAATGTTTCACGGTCAGGTACACCAGGGCTCCGAGAACCTGAAGAGTGCCGGCGTGGAATAGATCTGCCCTTATTAACCATCTTCATCCGATGATCTCCACAAAGATGACTATGGTCAGGACGTTAGGCCCAGCTTGTCGTCACTGTTACAGGTGCTCTCACCAGAAGAGGAGGCTGCAGAGCAGAACCATCTCCTCAGTCCATTGGGAGCAACCTGTTGTGTGGCACCAGTGGGGGTTGTCACACCTCTCTCCTATTTGTCTTAAGTTTATAGGTCTAAAATAAAAACTTATATTTTTTACTGTGTCTTGGCTCTAGTGTTTTCTTTTGTGTTCTCTCCCTGGTTTCAAGTGAGTGCCCATTTCTGGGTGCAAGTGGTGTTCCTGGGAAGAGCTATTTTTAGTTCCCAGGTCGTTACAAGTGGTGTCGAAACCTGGGAGTGACTTGTTCCTTGTTCCTTGTATTTCCTGGGGGAGTAAGACTTCATTATAGCTCAGTTGCACTCTTCTTCTACAATGGCCACCAAGGAGTTCCTCAAGGACCAGGATAGGGATGGGGCCTATGCCAGGCTCAAGGAGGAATTCGAACAGCTGAAGGTGGAGTCTTCTAAGCGCGAGAGGGAGCTTTTGAAGAAGCTGGCCCTGGCTCCAGGTGTAGCAGGTCCCTCAGGTGAGAGTGTGGCATCTGCTGGGGTTGTTGGTTGCAGGATGATCAGCCCCAACCCGCTCTTGGCAAATCCCTTCTATCCCCATGGAAGGGAGGATGCTCGCAGTTTTCTGCGTCAGTATCTTGATTTTGCGCGTTTGTGTGGTTGGGGGGATCAGGAGCGTTGCGACTATTTCCCGATGCATCTGGCAGGAACGGCAGTGACCTGGTACTTGACGTCGCATTGGGATGGTATTGCGTGGGCTGAACTGTGAGAAATGTTTGAAGCCTTCTAAGCGCAAGAGGGAGCTTTTAAAGAAGCTGGCCCTGGCTCCAGGTGTAGCAGGTCCCTCAGGTGAGAGTGTGGCGTCTGCTGGGGTTGTTGGTCGCAGGATGATCAGCCCCAAACTGCTCTTGGCAAATCCCTTCTATCCTCATGGAAGGGAGGATGCTCGCAGTTTTCTGCATCGGTATCTTGATTTTGCGTGTTTGTGTGGTTGGGGGATCAGGAGTGTTGTGACTATTTCCCAATGCATCTGGCGGGAATGGCAGTGACCTAGTACTTGACATCGCGTTGGGATGGTATTGCGTGGGCTGAACTGTGAGAAATGTTTGAAGCCTAATATATTCCCTAAGATGAGTCCAGGACACTCTTCTGCCATTACGAGTCTCGTGTCTTGCGTGAAGCTGAGGATGAAGATGTGTTGGAGTATGTAGGAGATGTCATCATGCTGGCCCAGCAGGTCCAGCCAGA
>JAQGBY010005367.1:0-14775 GCA_034698785.1 Mycogona germanica | reverse complement strand
TTCAATGTGAATCATTACATTAAAATGCTTACCATGTACATCAGCAAATCATAAAGTACAAATAATTGCATTTTATAACGTACCATACGACCCGTGGTGGCGCAGTTGGTTTATGACTGACTGCGGTTCGGCAGTCCCGGTTTCGATTCGACTTGGTGAAAATTGTGAAAATGTGCCTCTCACATAGTGCTTAAGCACCGAGAGGGGTACAGAATCTTCCTGTTGTGACCCGTCACTTCAGTGAATTAAAAAAAAAATAACATATATTTTTATGCCATACTTTTGGTGAGCTTTGCTATGTGTTGACAATAAAGTACAGTGAAACACCCTGCAAATTAATTTTCAAACCCTTGGCTCATATGATTGTTTGGTATGTTTCTTATTTTGTCTAGCAAACAGATGTCTCAATAGTTGCAATCAAACAGCACCAAAAAATTCCAAGGTGGGTGTGCCAACTTCATGCTTTGTGAAATATTGGGGGATTCCAAAAAACCTGAAGGAGTGTGGCACAAATTCTGATTTTTTGCCAATCAATGGCACAAATATAGCACTAATTATTCCCAGAATTTCAAGTCAAAATCCCAAGGTGGTGGGGTAGGTGTGGTTTCCTGTCAAAATATTGGAGGGGCCCAAAAAACCTGAAGGGGGTTGGCACAAATTCTAATTTTTATGGCAATCAACAGCACAAATGTAGCACTAATTTTTCCCATAGTTTGAAAAAAAAATTCCAACATAGACTTGATGGCTTTCCTGTATGGGGGTTATTACTACTGTCAATCATGTTTTTTGTTAATAACTATTTCCAGGGAGCAGCACAAATTTTAATTTTTATGGCAATCAATGGCACAAATATAGCACTAATTATTCCCAGAATTTCAAGTCAAAATCCCAAGGTGGTGGGGTAGGTGTGGTTTCCTGTCAAAATATTGGAGGGGCCCAAAAAACCTGAAGGGGTTGACACAAATTCTAATTTTTATGGCAATCAATGGCACAAATATAGCATTAATTATTCCCAGAATTTCAAGCCAAAATTCCAAGATGGTGGGTAAGTGGGGTTCCACCTCACAGTATAGGAGGGGCCGTCAAAATATTGGAGGGGCCCAAAAAACCTGAAGGAGTGTGTCACAAATTCTGATTTTTTGTCAATCAATGGCACAATATAGCATTAATTATTCCCAGAATTTCAAGCCAAAATTCCAAGGTTATGGGGTAGGTGGGGTTTCCTGTCAAACTATTGGAGGGGCCCAAAACCCCTAAAGGGGGTTTTCAAACATTCTAATTTTTACGGCACAAATTGGCACAAATTGGCACAAATGTAGCACTAACTTTTGGCCTTGGTTGGAAGTCAAAATTCCAAGGTGGGTGTGCTGAGCCCCAAATTGGTAGGGCCCAAAAATGCCTAAAGGGGGTTGGCACAAATTCTAATTTTTACGGCACAAATTGTCACAAATGTAGCACTAATTATTCCTAAAATTTGGAGCCAAAATTCCGAGGTGGGTGTGCCAACTTCACGGACCTTTCATAAAGATCTTCCTAAAGAACCATCCTAAGACCTTCCTAAAGAACCATCCTAAGACCTTCAAAGAACTATTTCAGTGAGTATCTCGAGATGAATAATTTGTTTCATGAAATCCAATTTGGGTTCCAGAAAGGAAGACAGATTCATGATCCACTATACAAGTTGTTGAATGGGGTGCACTCTGCACTTGATGACGTTTGTATATCTTGCATACGGCCTTCATTCGGCCTTCATTCGGCCTGTCCCGAATTCATAATTTAATATTTTTGTATATCTGTTGCTATTTTTCTTGATGTGAATGAAGGCTTTTGACTACTGCCACCATGTTAGTGAGGAAGCTGAGATGATTCGGAGTTGTAGGTAACGCTGGGAATCTCTTCCAGAGTTACTTGGGACGTAAACAATTTGCAGTAAAAGTGAGTGACAGGATTGGAAGTTTTCGAGTTTAGTGACTCAAACTGACAATATTAAATGTTTGGATCTAGGCATAACTTCAGAACTGTAATATGGTCATCATGTTATAATCAATTAAAAATGAAGTTTTGCACATCTATTTTTTCAGATGTTTAGAGTTCGAGATATGTTAAATCATTCTTCACAATCTCAATTATACCATGCACTTTTTATGTAGCATATAAATAAGTTTATAATTTTCTTGAGTTCTGACGTGAAATCCAATAACAGAACACAATTCGAGAGGCACATTTTTACCAGTACCCCGGGGTCGAATAATCGAGAGCACGTGCCAGGAATCGATCCCGGGACCGCCGAACCACAGTCCGTCCGTCGCTTAACCAACTGCGCTACGACGAGTCGTACAATTATTATGTCAATTAAATGTTTGTAAATATAACAGCATGCATTCGCAAATTATGGCAGAGATGTTTATTGGCAAATATATTGACAATATATTTGCCATATATGTGCCCTCATAAATTTCCTTTGCAAAGCGAGGGCTATCCAATTGGTAGTGCTGATGCATTGTAATAATTACTTGAGTCGAATAAAGAACAAATTGTTGAAAAAGACAAAAAAGCACCGTGTCTCTCCCATTGAGACAGAATACCTAATTAAGCATCTCAGTTCTATAATCATTCATACAGCCACAAATAGTGCCAAATTTACAAAATCATTGATTGCAAGGTAAAAATACAAACCTACTTGTGGACAGTGGAGTCGTGGCTCCAATCTAGGGGTTCCAAGTTGAGAAACACTTGTTATCTAAGAGGTGTCGAGTGGTCTCTTTTGTTATTTGTAGAAATGGCATGAAATGATTTATTATTTATTTCGAAATGATAGCAACACAATATTGATATTAATGTGACGAAATATGGCAATTCATTCCTCCATGACATTGGCTCTGTTAATACCAGCCCAATATGATATATTTCCATTATTCAAATGTTTGATTTATACTCACTTGCACATTGCATAATATTGATATTTATGTGACAGAAAAGGGCAATTCATTCCCCCATGACATTGGCTCTGTTAATACCAGCCCAATATGATATATTTCCATTATTAAATGTTAGATTTATACTCACTTGCACATTGCATGATATTGATATATATATTTTTTTTTTAATTCACTGAAGTGACGGGTCACAACAGGAAGATTCTGTACCACTCTCAGTGCTTAGGCACTTTGTGAGGGGCACGTTTTCACCAGTACCCCGGGCCAAAGCCCGCGCCGGGAATCGAACCCGGGGCCGCCGAACAACATTCCGTCATAAACCAACTGCGCCACGACGGGTCGTACAATTCATGTGACAGAAAAGGCAATTCATTCCCCCATGCCATTGGCTCTGTTAATACCAGCCCAATATTTAAATGCTGACTCAGCTGATTTACTAACACACACAAGATTGCATATAAAGAAACCACTTTATTGCTGGGCCATGTCAAAATCCAAAGCAATGGAAAAAATGACGAGACATCTGCACCAGTTGAGAGCCAACACCAGAGAGAACCCAGAAGCAGATCGATCGACCAACAGCTTTACTCTGTATCTGTGCTCATGAGCTCACCAGACACAGGTGCCAGGATTTTTTTGTTCCAATCAACTGTAGTCAACCGCACTACAGGCATTCTGTACTCCTCATGGTGCTTAGGCACTGCGAGAGGCATGTCGAGTGCCCCATGATCAAAATTTATATGATATCGCACAGGGAATCGAACCTGGGACCGTTGAGACACAGCCAGTTGCAATACCGACTGGGCTACAATGAGCCATACAAGTGTCGCATCACTGTTCGACTAAACTTATGCAGCGCACATTCTTATTATGCCATTTAGCGTGCTACAATTGACCTGGGATAGCGTAGGAACTCGGAGACGTCCGGCAGGTGGTTTGATGGCCGAGGGCAATCTCTCCACAGACCAATAATGGTGGACTCCACACTTAAACAGTTCAATGGATATTTCTCAGTGGCAGGATACTCATCACTTGATGAGCTGCCACCATTCCCAGTGATGTACTCAGTCATCACCAAAGCTGTTCACTGGCAGCAAGGTAGACCTCAACTCATCAAAACTGCTCTCGCTGTCACTCTTGCTGGTGGCATAGAAGCAGCTCACCACCAAGGGCTGCCAGATGCGGTGACCAATAAAACGTCTGAGCTGCTCCTCGATGATGACTAAGACTGCTCATAGAGGTGGGAGAGAAGGCAGCTTCCACCTTTGCTGGCACAGGGGCAGGAGGAGGCAGCACATGCAGAGGCATTGCCATCCATCTTGATGATACCACCAACACTGTCCACACACACTGAAAAATGTGGCATGCCCTGACCACCTTTCTCCTTAAAGAGGATGAAACAAGCCATTGTCCCCTTACTTGCCTTCCAATCAAGGATCCGATAGCCCTTGAGTGGATTGGTACCCAATGAGCATGTCAAGAACCCCACTGTCTTCATCCCTGGCTCCATCACAAGTCTGTATGCCGAATCACGTAAGATACACAGGTGACCAACTTGCCACACCATGCCACATCTCATGGAGAGTGGTGGAGATGGCATGCAAAGGCAGACTATAGATATGCAGCTGCCGCAACTTCTTCACCCAGGTTGGAGGCGGTGAGCTTACAATGGCCCATCTCTTCGAGGGACTGGTTCTTCCACTCAAAAATGTCATTCTGTTCAGGCATAAGTGCCACTTAGATGTGGTGTTCCACACCAGTGCACCAAAGAAAATGTTTTAGCTAGTGGCTAGCTAGCTAGAGTACTCTTTCCTGTTGTCTGTCCTCAGAACAACCTGCACAAGACCAAACTTTGAGGTGATCGATGCCACACACCACAGCTGCCACCTCAGACTTCCTCTTGATGAGATGGAGAGCAGTGAAACATGAGTAGTTAATAAAACTCACAAAGTAATGACACCTGGAGTGCCATGGTTCATCAGGCCACACATGTCCTCATGGATGAGCCACCCAGGATGGAACACTCTCGTGGCCTTCAATGGGAAGGGGATGGCTGTCAATTTGCCACACACCCACACACCACACACACACCTTGCCCAAGCCAGTGTCCAGGCACTCCTTGCCCAGCCGGATTCCTATGCCCAAACTGACGATGCCTAATGTCCATAGTGGTGGTGGCATGAGCACTGTGGTGTGACACTGCAGGTGTCATGCCCACCTGCTGGTTAACCTGCTTCCCCGGATATCATAAAAGTGATTGTGCATGTGAATACCGTGCATCAGAAAGGAATAAAAAAGCAGGAAGGCTGCAACCAAAGCTGGTCACAGCTTGTAGCACAGCTCTAGGCCCAATCCGGCATTACTGGATAGGTGCCGGAGCTGTGACTCCAGCATGTGGTGCCATAAGAAGGGGTCTCCACCAGGAATCTGCTGAACCAGCTTCTGGACGACCCCATCCTTCTAGCACTGCATACTGGAGTCACAATTTCTGTGCCCATCCTGCATTGCCTGATTGACGCAGGACCTGTGCTGCCAGCAATTTTATTTTATTATCACCCCCCGGATTCATTTTGCAGCCACATTTGCCACCCTTCCAAATCACCAACCGTCCTGTGTCCACGACTTCCGGTTTGTAAAATATGATTTTTCAAACAAAAGTCGAATTAATTCGAAATTAATTGGCCGGGGGCGTGTGGGTATGGCCGGTTAAAGGGTTAAAACAGTTAATCAAGTTCTCCTTAATTGTTTTTGTGCAAAACTTGCAATTGACCTGCTTCAAACAAGTGGATTTATTTTTGTTTCACCATATTCATCATTGCTAAACAATCTACAGCTCAAATTGCATTCAATTTCATTAAGCCGAATTCAAATGCCCGAAAAGAAAAGAAAAAGAAAAAAGAGGAAATTGAGAATTATGATATATCATTTTTCTCACGCTCATTACATTTATTAAGCAATTATGAAAACTTTCTTGGTTTGAAATTTCAAACACCAAATTTGTGAAAAAATGGGAATATCGCTTGCATCTTTAACAATACTATATACAGAATGTTCTTTGAAATCAGAGAGGTAGCGCGTTCGCCTCTTAGCCCGTGATCGCGGTTTCGATTCCGGCCGACACCTTCGGAATTTTTCGGAGAAATTCCTTAACGTGTCTTCCTTCGGAATGGAAGTGAAGCCGTGGGAGCCGTGCCTGTACGATGTCAGGTACACGTTAAAGATCCCTACCTAGGTAGCTTATACTAAGCCTGGGCTAGGCAAAATTATCAGGTCGCCTCCTGGGGGGTTCTAGTTCTGGACCTCCTTAACAAATATCTCAGGTACAACTGGTCGTTCGACCCCCGCCATAGGTCCCTCCCTTGGGGGCTGCTTGTGGGTACATATTGGAATTGTAAATGAAAGAAAATATGCTGACACTTGATAGACATTAATTCTGTTAATGGTCTTACCAATAACTCACACACAACCTCACCTAGCTGTCATCATTATTGATAGCAGGGTCTTTGCGTCCTTATATAATGTGTATATGAACAATAAATATGCCAGCAGCATGCACAGTTCGGAATAAAATAAAGAGACGATTTTCCCTCAACGAATCAGTCAGATATTCCATTTTACTCAAGAGTCGACATTCGATATTTAATTAGTTGTATTGTTTTGGATTGCTTGAACAAACCACACATTTTTATAATGAAAGATTTCCTCCTGAAAGTTTTATTTGTGGGCGTGATCATCTCTGCTCTTATGATGGTAAGTATTTATTTTTTAATAATACAATTTACATGAAATATTAGCTTATTGACATCTGAAAATCAAATAATAATTTTAAAATCTTGGGCAAATGATATCCCTTGGCAAATACTCTACTCAATACCTACCAGGACCAATTTTAAAATGTAGTGGGCACATTGCAATTCTTAGCAATAAGGCATAATAATTAAGTGATTTCAATTACAGGCAGCACCTTAAAATAGCCAATGTTGACAGAAATTTGAGAGGTTTCATGTGTCATAGTGGTTAGCGTGTCGAATTCTGAAACCAAGTGTATTTGAAAAAACCATCCATGTTATACAAAAATTTACATCATCTAGTTGTGTTATCACACAGCCTCTTATATATTTTTACAAGAAGGGTGCCCGGCTTTACCTGGGTTTCCAGTAACCACCAATGAAATAAAAAATTAATTGTTTACATTTACCGCCTATTTTACGTTTACACGATGACACGCGATAAACGCAAACGTTAAATGTGAAGTAATTGATTTTTTACGTGCTATACTCTGATAACGTCATGCAGTGGTGCCTCAACATGTTTTTTAATATATAAAATATTGGATTTTCAATCGTTTGACATTTATTGATGTCAAATTGAAAAAGAATCATTTTAAAAATATCTATCTGATTATTTTGTTTTTTAATATTGTTATTTTATTTTTATATTGAAAATATTGTTCCGGTAATAGTATGTGTATAGTGTATGTTGAGTGTCTGGTTGGAACTGTTATCTGGTGTATTTGGTTGTCTCGTGAAATCGACGACGTCATGCTTTTGATGTGGAGACGCCATTTTTTAAGTTTGAAGCGAAAGGGAGATTATCCAAAATTTGGTATGGGTTATTTTATTATGATAAATTGAGAATAGATATCTGAAAAGGGGACGCTAGCGAATTATGATGGTTTACTAACGCTATGTTCATTTTTAAGCAAATTCATTGAGCCGTTCGGCAAAAAGTCTGGACACGAAAATCCAATATTTAGTTTTATAATATAGGATTATTTCCTATATCGGTTCCATATCTACTATTCTTGAATATCAATTTTGGACATTTCGTTGCTTAGATGTGCCCAATACTTCATTACTCATTAACTTAAGCTTTTAATGCTTAATGTCAATGTAAATTTAGAAACTTGAGTACTATTGATAGTACCAGCATGAGTAATGACTTAAAAATGCACTTTAAACAATTAAATTGCAACTTAAAAAAATAGTAAATTTTTAACATTTCCTATTTTATAGGAAGATGCCGAAGCTATAGCAGGTATTCCTGATCAACCTGATAGAAGGCGTTTCATTGGTAAGCATTGATTAATAGGCATTTAACTTCAACTCCAGCAATAATGGCGTCCTAGGCAAAATGGGGTAGGTCATGTGGGCTTCTTCTGATAACTTTTAAAATTACAAAAGATAGATTTCCAGAAAAATAATGTGGCATAATACACTTGTAAAATTGGAAACTTAACATAATTTTTTTAATATATCTGTATTTCGTGTGTGGTTATTTTAAGGCGCTGTCTGTAGTAGCCATCACTCGATTCATATGAATCGAGTGTTAATCGAGCCTTATTGTTATTACATAACTCCGTTAATACCAGAAGGTTTCAGAAAAAATAGTGAAGGATTTGCAAACGATGATGTTTCTACACTGGTGTATCGTAATTTTTTCAGGAAATGAAATCAACAAGAGAGATGTGATTTGCAAATGGGAAAAGTAAGTTACTTCAAACTACAATTCAATAAGCGTTCGATGTTCCTAGTTCGGTTAGGCAATTGTCAGTGTCTGTCAATTGACAGACATGAAACTGGAGACAGAAAGGTTATGAGGCGAGTCAATGTCTTTAGTTAAAATGACAATGCGATTCCTACAACAAAAGAATTGTTTTAAATTTAAAAAAATCAATAAAAAGTTGTAGACAAATTTAGACTATTTTTTTGGCTAATCAATTGAAAATGAACTTTTATCTCGCTGCTTTAGACATGACTCCGGATTTCAAATTTAACACTTATATCTATAAGTTTTAAATTAAAAAAAAAATAAAAAACAAAATTGAGATTTTATTTTTGGCGGTGTATAAATGTTAAATTACCCAATATAATTTAAATTATTTAAATGCATTGCAGTCCTGGATGTCCATATGGAACAACACCCACTGGAGGTAATTTATATTAAACATTTTCAATCATTTATTTCTGTTAAACACATGAGCAGAACAAGTTTTAAAATGCATAATGCATATCATTCTGGGAGACAAAAGACCGGAAGGTGTCTGAGAAACAAGGGTTCCTTTAAACATGGTGCTCATTTTTTTTTTGCTTCCAATCAACTGTAGTCAACCGCACTACAGGCCTTACGTCCCCTCATGGTGCTTAGGCACTTTGCGAGGGGGAACGACCAGTACCCCGCGATCGAAATTTTCGAAAGCCCGCGCCGGGAATCGAACCCGTGACCGCCGAAACCAGTCAGTCGCTAAACCAACTGGGCCACGACGAGTCGTACATTTTCATTTTGATGTGAGATTTAAATTGGTCAAGAAGCCCAAAATGAACTTCATCAACTGATTGCTGCTACCAGTGTCCATTTTTGTGTATGCTGCAATTTTTGAATTGAATGTTAAATTGAATGGCCAATATAATTTTTATCCCGAATGAATTTCATTAAAATTCATTCAGTCATAAAAATAAAATGATTATTGAAACCAAATACACACGTTCTATTGCACACACAAAACAAAATTTGAATTTGACAACAAGTTTGCTTTGAGTTATAAAATTTGAAACAAAAATTTGCCTGAATTTTTCGATTTCAAAATTATAACAAAGTATCAACTTGATATTTGGGAGTCTGAAAATAGCTAGAATTTAAGATATCTTTTAGAAGTGTTTTTAAAATCTTTCAAGTCCGTCTTCTAGAATTCCCTTTTGCTGTTGAGTGGAAACTGAGAATGAGAGAAAGAGAGAACAACATGAACAAAGCAGAACATTGCAAGACAGTTTATATGAGTGTTTAAAATAGAAATTCTAGTATTTCTACCATATCAAACCTTAGTTAAAGCAGTTGAACCCCACACACGGCACATATAATAAATTCCTAAATAACATTCTAGACTAGTCAACTTTGGAACTTTGATAAGGCACCAAGCTTTCATAATATACAACAATTTTTCCTTATTTTATTTATAAACATTTGTAATAGCTATTTTTTGGCTGTATCTTGTCAGAATCTAACTTAACTATGTCCCGAGAGGCAATTTACGATGTTAGATTCAGCAACATCACGATGTTTTGTTTATTACAAAATTAAATAAAACCCAAAAAACAAATCCGAAATAATTTAAAAATAATTCAGAAGCGAGAAAGTGTCCAATTTGATTGAAAACTCTGTTCTTGATGTTGATTTTGTTATTTTTTGTTGTTGATTCGGTTAAATTGGCTGAACATTGTTGATCTTAACTTTGAACGAGTTTGATTGCCTTTGAATCTGGAGTGCCTTGGAAGTGTTATAAGTCTGGGTTTGCGTTCACAGCTGGCTTTGAGAGTTTATTCAGAGTTTGCGTTCACAGCTGGCTTTGAGAGATTATTCAGAGTTGTGATAGTGTGGATCTACACAAGAACACAACCAACCCACAATTAGGCATATCTGAGGCCCAACTTCCAATACGTATTTTCACAGAAAAACACTCAGTTTCTGTCCTATGGCCACAAATCAATTTCTTGGGATATTTGGAATTGATTATCAGTTCGATGTGCCCACGAAAATCGAATTTGGCACACGTGTTTTCCGATTTTCCAGGTCGATGGAAAATGGATGTGAATTTGTTTTTGTCGCCAATTTGCAAGATGGAACACCATACAGTGGAGTCCCTGGTGGTCACTGTTGGCATTCACCACCAGTGCCCCTAATGGTGTGGGCACATCAAACTAAACCACCGAATGATGTCTCCTATGACAAATGCTGACAATCTGTTAAAATTAAGCAAATAACCCAAATTTGCCATACAACTCAACATCATGGGTTAGGGTGTCCACGAATAGAGGGACCCTGTCAGCGGCGGTAGGTCACCAGTGAAGATCGCTGTAGTTTGGGTCTTGGGCTCACCCTTCTCTCTCGGCATGGTATGTCCCCAGTGGTTGGGACATGACAAGACTGATCTGTTGCTCCAGGCAGGCCTGTACCATAAAATGGCAGGCTGGCATGGTGAATGGGAATGACATAGATCCGGAGGGGGAAACAGATGCCAAGACGGTGGACTGAGAGGAAGAATATTAGAGTGACGGACTTAGGAGGAACTCTAAATTTTTTTCGAGGGGAAGCAAACTGAGGAACGGATAAATTGTAAATGTTTCTTTGTGATGGATCACCCAGTGATTGAGATAGCTCCCTGGTGAGTTATGGGCAGAGTGCCCTGGAATTGTGCTCAGTCCATTGAAACTCTTCGAGTTGGACCTCGGCCATGACATTATCAGGGTGTTGGCTGAAACGAGTTGACAGACAGACGGAGGTGCGGATTTTTCTGTCAAGTATGGGAGTGGCGACGGAGGATGCTAATGACCCCGATTGGGCCGAGGCTGGCAGAATCATGATGATGGTGGAGAGGAGTGAAGCTGGAGGAAACATGACCATGGACCCAGTCGGTGGGGAGGATCATGCCATCTAACAAGAGCCTCAAATTAGGGTTAGGTAAGAGGTTGGGCAAGCCTTAGCCTTAAGCTGATGGAGAGTTTACAGCTTGCTTGAGGATAGGGCAATAAAGATGAGCGCCACCATATCCATAAGCGCTGGCAAGTCTCACAATTGTGTACAAATTTACCCAACGGCCACAGTCACGGTAGGCTACCGCATGATGCTTGATATGAACAAAGGCATTTGTTTGTAATTCATCTCAGATGTTTAAACAAATTGTTTAACTGCTTTGTATTATGTGTGCTGTTCTGGCGTTCATTATCACCCCCATTAGTCTCACACTTAATTTCAATGCCAGATTGTATAAGTAAAAGCATGATTTGTTTAAAGAAATCTGAAAGAAATATTAATTAAATGTCATTTTGTGATTTTTCAGCTGTTAAAGGAAATAGCCTTTGTTGTTGCGAGGTAAATGAAGACTTTACAAATGCATCTGATCAAGCAAAGATGTGCCCATGAAAATAATACAGCATCAGTTTCTTACAGAACAATACACATTTGCTAAGCCCATGTGAATAAATGAATTCAATAAATGCATTGTCGCCAGTTTTTGCAATTTGATTAACGTTTACAATTAGAAAACTTAATTTCATCTTTGATTGAATATAAATTATATACCCATTGGAGATGTACGGATGTATGTGAGTGGATGCTGGTGGTTACAAGTCTTTGCTATTTCACCAGGCAAAAATAAAGGGTGTTTCAAAAACCGTTTTCCTATATTTTATCAGATCATCTGAAATAATTTATCGAATCGAATGCATTTTTTCCTATTTCATATTTATGTACATATGGTTTGTGTGACACTTGTTGGATATGAGAAATGTGCATTTTTAAGGAGTTCCCACAACAGAAAAAACTGTCATGGTGTTGCATAAGCAGCCAGCAACCGTTAGAAGGTTTGAAATGAATTGTGTTAGATTCTTCAAAATGTGATTGTGACAGTAACGTGGGTGCCGGATATGAGCTGGATGTGTCCTATGGCAGTGGGGAATGCATAGCATGCACTGCATTCACCATTTGTCCTAAAAATGACAGCATTATTTATTTTTGTGATATTTGTTCGGACGTCTGGATGATATTAATCGGAAATGGTGAATTTGGGACATCACCGGCCGAATGAAGAAAACAAACTGAGTGGTGAACTCGCTTTGATTTCATGCGAGAGGTATTGTATAGTGCAGACTGTTAGTAGCTCAATTGGTAAAGCACTGGGCCGGAAATCCAGGGGTCCGTGGTTCAACTCTCAGTCTAAACGAGTACGATTGCGACTCGTCGTAGCCCAGTTGGTTTAGCGACAGACTGGTTTCGGCGGTCCCGGGATCGATTCCCGGCACGGGCTCTCGAAAATTTCGTTCCCGGGGTACTTGCCGTTCCCCTCGCACAGTGCCTAAGCAAAATGAGGGGGACAAAACGCCTGAAGTGCGGTTGACTACAGTTGATTGGAAATAATAAAAAAATTAAATTCTTTTTTTTTCAATTATCAGTTCTAATTAAATAGTAAATGTTGAAATTGTGCTACGCCAATAACCTGTGGAAGGTATGCTAGGCCCATAACCTTGTTGAAAGGTGTTCACAACCTGTCGCAATCCCTGGGCAGCAGGCCCAGGGTGCAGCAGAAAGTCCCTCCTGGGGTCTGCTGAAGGTGACAGGGTGCTTATCCTAACAGCGCGGTACTTCAGCTAACACTGGAACAGCAACCAGAGAAACAGAAGTAGGCAGGAGTACGCATACTGACTCTATTCTGGTGAAGTGACGTAGCCTTATGAGCCATCACAGTATCGATAGTTAGGTCTATCGAGTCAACATGCCTTTTCCGTATGCAACTGCGTTGTAATGTTCGTCTTGGGGTTTCCGGTTTGTTGTTGGCCGGAAATAAACATTGAGTGTTTATTTTATTTACATCTGTCGCCTACCATTGTTTCACGTGAGTTGTGTGGCTATTCCACTGCATCTGAGCCAAAAGCCCAGAAGATCCAACAATGGCTTCTGCTCATCTTGTGTGTGACTCCAGGTGCATGATCAGGATCATGGATTTCAACAACTCTCTCCAGTATGGTACCCGGCAGTAAAAATGGGCCTCAATCAAAATGAACTATAGTATTGCTACAGTTTGTAGGGGCTGTAATAGAGCGTGGGAGTAAATGGGAGAGTACATCTGTATATGCTACTTTCTGTCAAGTTGTGTAATGTTAAATAAATGTGTTGCCATTTTCAATTGCTGAAGTGTGTCAACCTGGTGTTCGTTGGGTTGCTTGTTAGCCTAAAGTGCAGAGTATGTCTAGAGGAGACCTATTTTCTAGATTTCAGTTTAGTTGCCTCAAACATTTCTAATATTTTTATTTCTTTATTTCTTAAATTAATGTGAACTCAGCAAAATTACTGAAAAAGAAACACATTTTCCCAACTGAATTCTGAAATTTAAATTATTTAAATTTTGAGCATTTCCAATCTTTTAAAATTTTGATTTTAAAATTATTTTATTTTGGGCAATCTTTTGTCCATGCAGGTGTTTGTTTCCATGCAGGTCCATCCAACGTCCATGCAAGATTCGGTAATTCTTTTCTGAATAGATAGCATTTCCTTTTGTCATGAATTTATTCAAAGTTTCTAAATTAACCATTTTTGTTGGATACCATGTCTGAAATTTGTGATCCCTCCCCAAAAATATATTGATGCTTCACTGCATGCCCACTTAATGAATGTTAGGGCCACCACTGAGTGAAATGTTGCAGAGTCTGACAATTCCAACTACTTCAAGAACAGTGACAGTGATACTGAGTGCAATGTGGTGAGTGTGAATCAGTGGTGTTTGTTGAGTCATGACCATCCGGTATGTCTGGCATTTGGCCTCCAGGGGTTCTGGGTCCCATCACAAATTCACAGATTTAGTTGATGTTGGATCAGATTGTGGCCGAAACCATCAGGTATGCTAAACAAAAGCTAGCCAGCACTGTTCTTCTGTCCAAGTCCCGGTTCTGGCTCAAGGTGGTGGACCTAGGTGGTGAGCCAGGCTAGGCAAAATTACCTGAAGCCCACATTACTTCTTTGCACTTTCCATATTTCACTGGCTGTCATTGAAACGTGGAAATGTGGAATTCAATTATGCTAAAATAGATAAAGAGGTCATGAGTTGGTATTGATCCTTGCAGAAAAGAAGTTACACAGTACCTCTAAGGACATTACTTTTAGCCATTCACAGACTATTAACCCTTTAACCGGCCAATTGCTTTTCCTATCTCCGCATGCCACCGGCCAATTGATTTTGAATTAATTCGCAGTTGTCAAAAAAAATCATAACTTTTGAACTATAAGTCGGAGAGAGGTGACAGTTGGTGATTCGGAAAGGTGACAAAATTCTCTTCCTACCTGGTTAGAAGTG
>JAQGBY010005366.1:0-14780 GCA_034698785.1 Mycogona germanica | reverse complement strand
ACTAACTTCCCCTCCCCTCACATACGGAAATCGCCATAATGCCCCGGCGCGGCGATAATCAAATCTAAATCTAAAAACGTGCCCCTCACATAGGGCCTAAGCTCTGAGAAGGGTACAGAATCTTCCTGTTGTGACCCGTCTCTTCAGTGAATTAAAAAAAAAAAAAAAACATTCGTGTTCTCCCAGGCTGATGCCTTTGAACGAAAGCATTAGTGTGTCACTCCAAACGCTGCGCTACTAGTTACTATCCTGGCTATCAAAACTTATGAAATGTTTAGCTCTCTGTATGCCCAATAAAGGACAATCCGATGGATGTGGGTGCCTTTATCTCATTTCGGTTGAAGTATTCAACTAGACTGGCGAAATGCAAAACTAATCTTGCCGCCATCTACTAACCTAAGCCGTACATGTACTGACTTCACTGGTTACAGTACGTCAATTATTTCGCCATTCTGTTGGTCTTTGCCAGGTGTTTCGACGGCTTGAAATCCCAAAACCCAGGGAACGATAGGAGCACGATTTAGGGGTATGTGATAGTGTGGAAATGGTGGTTGCAATCCGATTTTAATTGTAATTTGGTTGTCGCAGGAGAGCAAGCGGCACCTGGCCCAGCTAGGTCATCTGACCAGTTTCGGGTCTCTCCTTAAAGTCATCACCGACGATTCCCAGCCACAGGACACTGAACAAGACGATGATGACGCAGAGTTCAGTGATGGTATAATATGTTTACTTTCAATTTTTTATTTTTATTTTAGACGGTTTCTTTGCGAGTTTCTGTTTGCACAAACATGTTTTGTTCGTGTAGGGTAAAAGGTCTTGCCCATTTTCTTCCTTTATTTATCCAGGGTACTACAAGAAGTCTCCATCAGCAGTGGATTACTCAGACATCACCGAACTGGCTGATGACGAAGATCAAAACCAGATTCGATCTGCAATGGCCGTCATGTCTGCTCCCCATGCAGGTGCTGTAAATGATTTCTTTTTCGTTGTCTGAACGCTTGTAATGGCAATTTATTTCATACGGATTTGCCAGCAGAGGCCGTATGAACGGAATTGAAATCTTAAGAATAATGCATTAAAATTATTTCGTTTCTAAAGAAAACCACTTTTAGAAATCCAAAAAAAAAAAAAATGATTTAATGGCTATGGTCAACCAATGTCGTGATAAAAAATAGGTTTCGCATTTATCTTATTTATTATCATTTATCTTCCGACATCCTCCTGAATTCTTTCGTCTTTCTGAACGCAACGCAGAGAGCGGCGACGACTACGATGTGGATGACGACGAAGACCGGCTCAGCCGAAGCGATGCTGAGCTGATGCCGCCGCCGCCCACACCCACCAAAACCATCGAACAGTTGACTGTGGACTGTCAGTCTCCCGTGGCCGGCCAGTCCTCGCCCAAGACGTCGCCATCGCCCACCGGCCCCTCCACCTCTCCCGTGCCGGCTACCAATGCCACCGTTGACGGTTTGGCTGAAATGGAAATGACCACTGATAAGGGCGATACTACAGTTTCTGTTTCGTCAGCGACAACGGCGACGACTGCTGCTGCCTCATCGCGTAGCGATGAAACTGCCGCGGAGGCCGCCATTGCTGCTGAGAACCTATCCAAGCGACTGAACACGCCGCTGGCCGACATGCTCCCCAGCAAGTACGCCAACGTGGATGTCACCGAACTGTTTCCCGAGTTCCGGCACAATAAGGTTCGTCATTGGATTTTGATTTTTTTCCAGATTAGTTAATCTTCTATTTGGTCATCTCACTTACCAGTTGGACTAATTGAAATTTTTTCTTGTGTGTGTTTTCAGCCTCTGCGTTTTTCTCGTCTGTTCGGCCCTGGCAAACCAACCAGCCTTCCACAGATTTGGCGAGGAGTGAAGAAGCGCAAAAAGAAAAAATCGATAGCTGGCCAACCGGAGAGCAAAGATGACTTGGGATGGGATGAGATGGACTTTCCGCCGACGCCGCCACCCGAGCTGTGCGAGTCTGACGACGAGGTTGGTTGAGTAATTTAATTTTATGGCTGTTTGATATTTATTAGGAATTATTAGAACTTCATCAATGTTCGAAACAAATCATCATTTAGTTTTAATCTCGTTTGAATTAATTTACAGGAGAAGTTGATGCGGCCGGTGGAAGACAAATTGTCGTCCAACAAATTGGACGGCAGCAACGCCAACGACGACTACTTCGGCGTCGCCCACTGGCGCCACGGACCCGCTCAGCTGTGGTACGACATGCTGGACGTCCCGGACAACGGCGAGAATTTTGACTACGGCTTCAAACTGAAGCAGGCGAGTGCTGCTTAACTCAAATCTCATCTGTTCACTCAGCAAAAATCCACGCTTTCAGTGCTGATATCTCAAACGTACTTTAAATAATTATCCCTAAATGAACGTGGTTTTTGTTTCCATAGAAGGAGCGCAAAGTGTCTGAGGAAGAGGATGAGGAAGATGCTCCAATGCCCGTTGCAGATCCGCTAGGGGAGGAAGATTATCCGGTGGACGCTTATCACATGGTGACGCAGCTCCAGTGGGAGGATGATGTCATTTGGAACGGTGAAGACATCAAACACAAAGTGAGCAGCTGTGCTTTTGAAAAGGGAATCTGAAAGTTCTTTCTGTTGCTCCGTGCAAATTAGAAAGGTCATCTATAATTTATTTTTATTGACTTATAGGTTCTAGCCAAGTTGAACAGCAGAAACAATGCCGCTGGTTGGGTCCCCAGCAGTCTTAATCGCACTGCCACAGCCTTCAGTCAGCAAGGTCAGTACCTCTCAATTTATATTTTTTTCGTTGGTGACCTCTGCGGAGATTTGCAATTGGTTGTTCAGAATTTCAGAATTTCAGAAGTCGTGCTTCATCATAGATCTTATCTTGTTGAGATCAATTTTATGTCATTAAATTTAGTGCTTCATCATAGATCTTATCTTGTTGAGATCAATTTTATGTCATTAAATTTAAAAGGCGTCACTGATTATAGATTAATTATGTCTATTTAAATTTCAGCCAAAAGTGTGACTACGCCTGCACTGCCGAATCAGACTCTGAAACCTCATGCTGCCAGTCAGTCGACCTCTAAGCAAGGAGCAAATGGTCCGAACAAATCAGGTCAGAGAATTGAAAACTCATCTATTTGGTCACAAATATATAAACTTCATAAACTCAAATCAGTTACTTTCATATATGTGACCAATATCAAATTTGCTAACTGTTATTTTTTATGAAAATGTTATATTATATATACCTCGTTAATTTAGAAGCTGACATGGAGGATGACAAAGACGACACCTGGTACTCAATTTTCCCTGTTGAAAATGAAGAACTGGTTTACGGCTGCTGGGAAGATGACGTCATCTGGGATGCCGAGGTACTTCAATCGTACTCACCGTTCTGCTCCTAGGAATAAAGAAACCAACCTCTTAAAATAAATTGACTATGAAAAGCAAGCACTTGCTTTCCTTGTTGGTCCAATATGTAGCGCGTCTGTCCAGGGCCCTGAAAATTTATTTCTAAAAGAGATTAAATTAAGCAACTAGATTGCAGCTAATTTGTTCCACGTCGTTCGCAGAACATGGAGAAGATTCCCGAACCCAAGATCCTGACCCTGGACCCGAATGACGAGAACATTATTCTGGGTCTACCCGACGACCCGGACCCGAGCACGCATCCGCGCGACTTGCCCACCAAGGACAAAAAGGACCCGGTGCGCAAATCCCGGATTCTGCTGGGAAAAGCGGGCGTGATCACCGAACCTGAGGCGCCACCCGTAAGCACATTATTTTTCTTTTATTGCGATAATTTTGAGTATTCCTTCTATCGCGTTTTTTCTTTTGCCGGTCGATTTTTGAGTTAATAACTACTGAATTTTGTCAATGTCTAGCCACCTTCAAAGACTGCTGTTAAAGATCCGTTCAACATATCCAACGATGAGTACTATAACCCGAGGATGACTCAGGAGAGTGCTCTACGCATGAACATGGGCGGCAATCTGATACAAGTAAATGCCATTAAAATATTTGAAACATTAATTAATTTAATCAAAATTAATTATTTTATAATTTTTTTAATTAAGTACTTTGTGATGTAATGAGAAAGGTCAAACAAATATCACTTCATTATCGATAGCATTGTGCAATTGTTATGGGCGTTCAATGATTTCACACTAAATGTACGTTTTTTGGGTTATTTATTTATGCGTCTCGTCGACTTAGCACTCCATTCCGGCGGTGGAACTTCGAGCGCCATTCTTTCCAACCCATATGGGTCCGCTGAAAATGCGCAACTTTCATCGGCCTGTTCTCAAACGCTATTCGCACGGTCCCATCGCCCATCCTGGACCCCACAACGTCATTCCACTAATCAAGCAGATCAGGCGGAAGCATAGGGTTAGTGATATTGATTGACTAGCCGAACCATCAGCATGCCCGAAAATGGTTGCATAATAGGAGGTCATAAATAAATGATCATTACCATACATTGATGACTGGCTTTTCGGATATAATGTAGTTTACCGTAATTTCGTAGGGTAAAAATGCACTGGATACTCTTATTTCAGTTTGTTCGTTCGCATTTCAATTCGTGAATTAAAAAAATTGGTGGGAAATGTTTCTTAAAAAAAGTGTTTGCTGTTTTCAATCATCTAGCTTCGCGAGGGAGAACGGCAGGCATCCGGCGGAGGTGAAATGTTCTTCATGCGAGTGGCCGAAGATTTGACCGGCAAGGACGGCGAACTAATCATCTGCGAGCTTTCCGAGGAGCATCCCCATCTGATCAGCCAAGTCGGGATGGCCACCAAAATTAAGAACTACTACAAGAGGGTAAAATATAATTGACCATATTTTACTTTGCTAATTAAAGCTTTTTGACGTGAGGTACAACATCCCCTGCCCGTTGCGTTCGACCCATTAACTATCATGTATTCTTCATTTTTGTCCTAATATAGAAACCTGGTAAAGATCTGGGTGCTCCCGAATACCAGTACGGCGAAACAGCCTACGCCCACAATTCGCCATTTCTGGGATCGCTGGCTCCGGGACAAAGTTTGCAGGTTGTTACCTAGCTTTTGTTAACAGTTACTTTTTGACAGTTACTTTCATTTACTATATTGTTATATTAACGTTAATTTTTTTCTTTTGTCAGGCATTCGAGAATAATCTATTTAGGGCGCCGATTTACGAGCATAAGATCATCGAGACTGATTTTTTGATCATTCGCTCCAGGCAAAAGTACGTCATGAGGATGAATGCATCGATTTTTTTATTTGTGCGCTGTAGTTTGGGAGTTGGCGTCACCTTTTATTTGTGTACGATGTATTATTATTTTATTAGCTATTCCATACGAGAGGTGGACATGCTATACACGGTCGGACAGATGTGCCCGCTTTACGAAGTTCCCGGTCCAAACTCCAAACGAGCCAACAATTTTGTTAGGGACTTTTTGCAGGTACGGTTTGGTTATTTTTAGTTTTGTCTAATTAAGATTCCAATTGTATATCTAACAGTGTTAATTATATTTCTAAAATATCAACGCAACATACTCTGACTTATATCATTCTGATTCCTCGAAACCATTGCCTTTTTAATGAGCCTACGATAACAAACTTGCAAACAATGTAAGAGAAATTTCGTTTTCGAACGTGACAAATATTCTATTTTTTTAATGTTACGCAGGTGTTCATCTATCGCTTGTTCTGGATGAGCAATGACGTTCCTAAACGAATTCGCATGGACGACATCAAGACAGCGTTTCCATCCCATTCCGAGAGCTCCATTCGCAAGCGTCTGAAATTGTGCGCAGACTTTAAGCGTACTGGTAAGATAGGTGCCTATCTTTTTCTGAGTAGCTCTGACTAGAAAAATCACACCCGGACGTGTGTGGGCTACTCTGTTGGCGTCCGGAATCGAAATTTTTTCTATTGGAGTAAAGCAATTTCTTATCAAGGACTTAAATTTGTCTAGTTTCACATCAAATTTTCAAAATAAGTGAACGAACGATAATAACTGATATGTTTTCAGTTTTCGTTTTCTGCCAACAGTGTTTGGGCCTTCTTTGAATGTTTATCGACGGTAGGGTCGTGGCCACTGTGAAACGTGCGACGGCGGAAATGTCCGCTGCTTGACGCGCTTTCCACGTTTCCGGTGTCTAGCCCTACAGCTGTCCTTAAGTGCAAATAAATGGCGTCACTTTTTACTTGTTCGGTGCGGTAGGGATGGACTCCAACTGGTGGGTCATCAAGCATGACTTCAGGCTGCCCACCGAAGACGAAATTCGAGCCATGGTGTCTCCGGAACAGTGCTGCGCCTTCTACGTGATGGTGGCGGCCGAGCAGAGACTAAAGGTATATTTCCGATTTTATTAGAATTAATCAAATTATTAATCAAATTGTAATTTACATTCGTGTAATGATTTCGTTCCATTAACGAAATGCCAGTACAGTATTTTGAATGGAGGCATACTGAATTGATAACTGTGTTTTACCACGGATCTGCGGTTAAGAGATAAATGGGCATTAATCTAGAGCAAAGGTCCGTCTGGGTGTCAATAAAATTCGCAAGGGGGGGGCCGGATAAAACCAGTGTGGCTAGTGGGTCACGTTGCTAATGAGTTGTACTGAACTCTGACGTGCCTCGCCTCGTAGAGAGGAAAGCAAAATATTTGTGTAGATTTGATGGTACATGCCTTTGTTTTGGCTTGATGTAGGACGCCGGCTACGGGGAAAAATCGCTATTTGCTCCCGACGACGATAATGACGAGGAGATGCAGGTGAAGATGGACGACGAGGTGAAGGCTGCGCCGTGGAACACCACGCGCGCCTTCATTCACGCCATGAAACAGAAGTGCCTGCTGCAGTTGACTGGCATAGCTGATCCGACCGGCTGTGGTGAGGGATTCTCCTATATCCGCGTTCCCAACAAACCACAGCAATCAAAGGACGAGGCTAGCGAGAAACAACCGGCCAAGAAGACTGTCACCGGCACGGATGCCGATCTACGGCGACTCTCGCTCAGCAACGCCAAGAACCTACTCAAGAAATTTGGTGTGCCAGAAGATGAGGTGTGTGGTTTACCTTGTTAATGAGGATGTGCTCGATGTTGTCCAGCTTTGCGAGTTTATTTGTCTGTGCGATTTATAGTCTGGATTGCATGTTTCATTAAACATTTGGCTAGGATCCTTCATTTTAATCATGAAATTCAGTCATTGGTAAAAATTAAAGTAAGCTATTACGTCCTAGTACATTGAGACGCGGGGGAAAATCCGAAAATTTCAGAATTAAAAGTGATCAATGGCTAAAGTGAGTTGTGCAATTATATTTTATTTGTTTTTCCTTTTGTCCACGGACGACAGATAAAAAAATTGTCTCGCTGGGAAGTGATTGACGTCGTTCGAACGCTGTCCACCGAACAGGCCAAAGCTGGAGAGGAAGCTATGAGCAAATTTGCTCGCGGCAACCGCTTCAGCATTGCCGAGCATCAGGAACGGTACAAGGAGGAGTGCCAGCGGATCTTTGATCTCCAGAACAAGTGAGATTCGATTATTTTCTGTGTTTGAAAAGTGACACGTATTGTGCTTTTATATGTAAGTATGTAGGACTCGGTGACGACATATTTATTTTTACTACCGTTTCTTTTTCCGCCAAGGGTGTTGTCATCTTACGAGGCTCTCTCCACCGACGAGGGTTCCAGCACCGAGGAAGATAGCAGCGACATCGAGGAGATGGGAAAGAACATTGAAAATATGTTGTCCAACAAGAAAACCAGTTCCCAGGTCGGTCAACTTGCTGGGGACGTCAGGCCGGCCACTTTGTGCGTGACCCAAATGGTCAACGTGAGAATCCGGCGACTGATTTTATTTGTGCTTTTTGGCGTAGTTATCCCACGAACGCGAAGAGGCCGAACGAAGGGAACTGCAGAAAATGATCATGGGCGAGCCAGTCGAAAGCACCGGTGACAAGAAAAAACCGTCCAAGTTCTGTAAGTGTTTTCCAGGGGAAGAGGTGGTTTGTTGTTGTGCGGACTGATGGTCAATGGTCCTTTTGAGCCGACTTCATGTTGATTGCTGTTTTGTCCATAGCATTCTACCCGAATATGACTGACCGCGAACGAGAGCGAATGCAGTCGCGTGACAAAGACGACGACACGGCCTCGATGGCCAGCATGGGTTCGACGCCTGGCCGTCGTCTCAAAATCTACCGCACGTTTCGCAACGCAGAGGGCAAGGAGTATGTGCGGGTGGAGATCGTACGCAAGCCGGCCGTCATCGACACTTACCTGCGGATACGCACCACTAAGGATCCGTCCTTCATGTAAGGGTTATTTCCGATAATATATTAAAGCGTGTTCTCAGTAGCATGTTGTAGGCAAGTCGAAGAATGCTGACGAATGCTGCTTAGCGTGCTCGAGGATACTGCACATGATTCAGAAACGCAGGCATCCACAACTTATCCGAAGGGCATTGCGGAACTTTCTTAACCGGTGTTTCCTTCATTCCGACAGTAAGCAGTTTGCCACGCTGGACGATCATCAGAAGGAGGAGATGAAGCGCGAGAAGCGTCGTATACAGGAACAGCTGCGGCGACTCAAGCGCAACCAGGAGCGTGACAAGATGGGCCTGCCCCGTCCGCGCAAGAAGCCCCGCAAAGACAAACCGGAACTTAAGGTACGTGGGCCATGTCGGGTGTGTCGGCCCGCCCCCAACTCATCCCAGTGTGCTGCATGCACGCACGGCCATGCTCCCCCACTGCTGACCGGAAGTGGGCACGGTGGTGGGTGGTGGACGTGGGTCACCGTTGGCCGGCGCACCCGCGCAGCCGATTCATCTATCTACTTTTGTTTATTCATTCAATTATTGCATATCTATATTTATGTATTCGTTCTGCATGACTCATGTTCTGAAAATGATTATTTCGTTGACTTGTTTATGTAAAATTGGCCCCATAAATCATGATTATAAACGGAGAGGAATTACTATACATTTCAAGATAAAATTTACAGTAAGTTGCGCTTTCTTTTATTTTTGCTATACACATTCGAATCAACGTCGTCGTGATGGTTACTATTTATTTTTCAATGCTGTGCCGGTCTTTCCGTAATTTTCCTACTTTCTTAAAAGTAAATAAAACCTACTTTCTCGACTACTACTTTTTAGCCAACAATTTAGCAATTTAATTGCGTAGTAAGCTTTTTCTTCGATTTGGGCATGCGCGCGCAGATGCGATCACATTTTTTTTTTAATTCAGCGTAATGGCCCGCTCAAAAATATTTTCCAAACCAGTGTAGCGGTCAAGAGTTCAGATGAATTAGGCAAACGTGCTCCTCCTACTTTAAAGGAGTTGTTAAGAATATGCGAAATTTATTTCCAAAAAGGTTCTTTCCAGGTCGATCCTGCGCAACATTTAAAAGTTGATATACAATACAAAATCATCATTCGTTACATTCCGAGCCATTGTTTGTTTGCCTATTACCAATCCAATCCATTCTAATCTACAAAATATTGAGACAGCTACGTTAGTTTAATAAAAACCCAAATCTGCTGCTGGTTGGAAACCGTTTTTCTTAAAAATATTTACTTTCAGCTGTAGTGATAGCTAGGCATGAGATTCGGGTACTGCCTTTCGTGGTGCAAATTGTTACTCAGAGATCAAATAAACGAGAGCCCGCGCCGGGAATCGAACCCGTCACCGTCGCGACACTAGTACGACGAATCGTACAAATAATGATTGATATTGAGGTGACTTTCGGTTATAAGATTTGAACAATTCTTTAGGAAAAAAAATAGTCTGTACTTTTTCAAGATTTCTTAAAATATATTTTTGTCAAATAACGATGTGACACATTGTCAATCACAAGTCATATTCGAAACAATGAGAAGGGCATGGATATTAGCTATCCTTTAGATTTTAAGTTTCTCTGCAACACATTATCTCTTCAACTACTGTCCTCTCGCTTTTCTGTCGCACTTTTTCATTAATACCATCACGATTTCTAAGTGTCATGATGCTCCCACACCGCCCGTATCACTTGATTCACGTCTGTTCTTCCTCCCCTCGCCAGCTCAAATGCGGCGCCTGCGGTTCTATCGGCCACATGCGCACCAACAAGGCGTGCCCGCTGTACCAGGCCAACGCTCCCCTGCCCTCGGTTGCGGTGGCCATGACCGAGGAGCAGGAGGAAGAGGAGGAGAAGATCGGTATCAACGACGACGACCTTGTAAACGTAGAAGGCACGAAGGTCACGCTATCTAAGACGCTCATCCAGGTTTGCCTGAATTCTTTATCTTCAATTAAATGATTTATTATAGAAATTCTGATCACTTCGGTCGGTGGATCACTGTACTGAATCCATTGTTTCTGTTCTTTGTCTGACGCAGCACGCAGACGAAGTCCGCCGCAGATCGTTGGTTCTCAAGTTCCCGAAGGAGACGGTGGCCGTGCGGAAGAGACGTCGCGCTGGCACCGTGGTGCATTGCGACTACCTCAAGAAGCCGCACAAGTCGGCCAACCGTCGTCGCACCGACCCGCTCGTCACGCTCTCCTCGATCTTCGAGGGAATTCTCAACGAGATGCGCGACTTGCCCGACGTAAGTGAAACTCGTCCAATTGGCTATCCTAACCTGACAATGTTTCCAAATATGTTTTCAATGTTTTTAAAATATATCCTATATCAATTTCCGTTAGACCCAGCCGTTCCTGTTCCCAGTGAACCCGAAGGTGGTTCCAGATTACTATCGAATAGTGACCCATCCGATGGATCTTCAGACCATCCGCGAATCTTTGCGGCAGCGCAAGTACCAATCGCGCGAGGAGTTCTTGGCCGACGTCAACCAAGTCATCGAGAATAGCTCTATGTACAACGGTAAATATTGTCTGCCTTTGAACGTGAATCAACTATGAGGGTATTCCGATTTCAATCATTAAATGTGGACAGTACAAAAGTCAAATTAGGAAACATTGAGGTTCGTAAGTGAACAAAACGGCATTATATTAAGAGGATATAGTTTTTGTAGTTTTAAATCACTATAGTGCATTACCCCTCTTAGTGCTTAGAATGACATTACGTTCCTTCTAAAAATAATATTGCATTTTACTGATTTACTGTTATCGCATTCAGTTTTCGATTGCAATTTGGTTCATCTCATCTTTATTTTTGTTACTCGTTGAAGGCGCCAAGAGTATTCTCACCATGACTGCGCACAAGATGCTGGGGCTGTGTGTCCAGCGGCTGGAGGAGAAGGACGACAAGCTGATGCGGCTGGAGAAGGCAATCAATCCGTTGTTGGACGACAACGACCAGGTGGCGTTGTCTTTCATCTTCGACAGCATCGTGTCTGAGAACCTCAAGACTGTGCCCGAGTCGTGGCCCTTTCACAAGCCGGTCAACAAGAAGTTTGTTAAGGATTACTACAGCGTCATCAAAAAACCTATGGACCTGGATACCATTCTCAAGAACATCAAGGCGCACAAGTACCACAATAGGGAGGACTTTGCCAACGACGTTGACTTGCTACATCTCAACAGCGTCAGCTATAATGGTGCCGATAGCCCATTCACGAAAAAGGTAATTGAGTTTTACAGTTAGCAAAATGCAGTATGCAAATGCGTGTTTGATAAATCGTGTATTGGTTGAAAAAGATAATTCCGATATCAATTCGAACATCGCTCGATCCCTCAGTTGTTCAGTCAACTTCGACCTTCTGTAAAATCACCATCATGAAAAAATTGACAGATGAAGATGAATTTAAAATAAAATTTGAGTGACAATACTAATTCAGCAAGTTCTGGTATGGCGAATTTCTTTTGTGACTGACAGGCATTGCAGATTTCTGAAATTTGTCGGGCGAAACTTCAGGAGTACGATGATCACCTGACACAACTGGAAGGCAACATCCGGCGAGCGCAGGATGCTGCGCTGGAAGCAGCAGAGACTGACTCGATCATGACTGGCACATCGGCCGGCCACCTGGAGCACGATGATAACAGCCTGTTGGGCATGGACGAGCACAGCGGTCACGGTGGCGTCGACGACGAGGACGACGACGGCGCAGAGGACAACGAACACCGACACTCGCTCGGAAACAAGGTGACTTCATTTTTTCTATTTACTGGGTGGTTTTTTTTTTATTGTTTTTCCAGATGCGGTTACGGTGATTGGGTATTACGGTTATGGTGATGCCGGTTTTTATTCAATTTATTTCGCTTTCATCGGACGGTTTTTGGAACTGTACACTTAATTTGTTTGATTTATTCAATGTAATTTTAAAAAAGATTCCGATCTTATTCGACTGTTTAAATTTTTAGGCAAGTCACCATTGGCCCAATCAAACATAGTGCTAGTTAGGAACTCTGGTTAAATGGCGTCGCCATCACATTTTATATCGGGCGTACTCTATATGAACGTCGAAAATGTCAACCCAATGTTGATTAGACGAAGTTGATAACAGATGTTTCTGTATTTATGTTTTACTTAAAGTGATTAAGCTATAGATTATTGTTAACACAACCCATTTGAGTTGCATTACGATTTTGTTTTGGAAATAATTAGGAAAATCATCTGCACATACAGCAATTACAATCCACATCAAGCTAACCTTGTTAATATTAAAAAAATAGCATTTAAATAGTCGTTAGTGAGATTTTGTATGTAGAACCTTTGAATAAGTGATTCGCTCGATAAGGTTATGAGAATGTATTCTGAGCTCTCTTGTGTGTCCGTTGGCAGCGCAAACGGATGGAAGGCGAAGAGTCAGAGTTTATCGACGTGGAGGGTGAAGAGGGCAGCGACGTGCACTCGGTGTCGCAGTTCCACAATAGCGAGGCGGAGGGCGAGGAGGAGAGCAACGTGTTGGTGGACGACCTGGTAGTTTCGGAGAACAGCGAGGCGTCGGACGTGGACGACGAGAGCAGCCGCAACTACTTTATGAGCAAGCTGAGCGAGGACGGCAGTGAATCCGAGAGTGATGTCCACGAGAAGCGCTTCGGCGCCGCCCACCACCGTGACGACGACGACGATGAGGACGACGAATTGTCGCGCAACTATTTCGATTCGGGTAATTAATTCGCTTTCGTTCTTGCTCGCAGAAAGATTCAGACATTTTTCTATTATGTTAGGTTCATTTGCGTTCGTATCCATTTTTATTAGAATAAAGTGTGGTCGTTTCTGGTAGATCTAGTGGGTATCGCGTCTGTCTACGAATTAAAGGGTAGATTTTCCAGGTCCATGTCCGTTCTTTCATCGGACATAAGAGTTTTGATGCGGATACGGTAGTTGATCCTCAGTCACAAAATAAGTATTTAAAAAATATATTCAGTTGCTATGAGCGCTTATTGAATATAGTTTACTAACGCATTTATATTTTTGACATTCGAATTCTATTTCGGTTTTGAATTCTATTGGGCACCCTTAATTTGACAGGAATTTGTTATTGATGATGTTGATCGAAATTGTGACAATACAGCTGATCGCTATAAAACCCCGAGAAAAAATTATTTTTCCACTAGTATATTTTTTGCTGTTAATCAATCAAGGGGGGGACCCTTAATCATCGCGTCAACATTTTTCCTTCTCTGTCGGTTTTGCCAATTGATATATTGACGCTGAATTAAAAAAAAAAAATATATGTTTGCTGTTGTAGTTGTTCTCAATTTTTGTATCGAACATTTTGTATGCAGGTGGCGCTGGCAGCAGCGGTGGAACAGGCGCCAATCCGCCAGAGGATAGTATGGAGATCGACGAAAATTACGACCCATCCGCATTCCTGCTTGAGGGATTTCAGCAGGACGGCCAGCCAGAGGGCACCGGGGCCGCCGCCACTGGTCGCTTGGCGGCAGACGATGACATTGACAACGACCTTGCTGTGTCCGAGTCTGACAATGAGGATAACGCCAACGATGGGGACACCGAACGCAGGAATGAAAGGGTTGATGGTGGCGACGCTGATGGCAACGAGGACGGCGGACTCTGGTTCTAGGTTTTTGGATGGCCATTTTTATTTTAAATTTTCCATTCACCTCCTTTAGTGGCCTACTGCGTGTGCAAGCAGGTATCGAGGACTCAAAGAACCGATACGCTGCCTAATGATGATTGCCAGTGGTAATTTTACTTTAATTAACAAAGCAAGAGTCTAACACACAGTTGTACAAAAATAGAAATATGTGTTGATTTCTTGTAACATCATTTTTGCTAATTTTTTTAAAATTTGTGTCCGACACCTGATTGACCTGTTACCGCAATTTAATAGCTTTATTTTTAAATTGGCTATGTGTTGCGAGCTCTATGTTGAAATTGATTATTCATGTATTTATGATGATGATGCCGTTTTGTACCGAACCTATAATAAAGCGTATCTATATGTATTTATTGAAACCTCGTTTTTGTTATGTTTCGAGAAAATGAATAGTTTTCTGCTGTGCACAAAGCGCGCGTGTGCCGTTGTCTTGATTCGCTATCCTGGCCTAGGACTTGAGTCACCCATGGCGGATATGGACCACGAACCCGACAAGCGAAAGTTTGAAACGATCTTTCTTGGTGTGATGGACGGTTAGCCGGTTTCTTGCCACGGCTTTGGACCCGGGGGCAGTCTTTTTCCTGTACGATTTGCTCGGACGAACGAGGGCAAGCCGTACGGTTCAATAGGCCGAGGTGCGTCGGTTGAAGTGGCGGACAAGCGGGGGTAATTAACATTATTACCACAAAATTAAATTCATTATGACTCGTCGTAGCCCAGTTGGTTTAGCGACTGACTGTGGTTTCGGCGGTCCCGGGTTCGATTCCCGGCGCGGGC
>JAQGBY010005365.1:0-14780 GCA_034698785.1 Mycogona germanica | reverse complement strand
GGATCGGCGCGTGAAGGAAAGCGCTACGACGTAGCAGAAATCCCGCCTCCCGAATCTCCGAAGAGACAGGCAATCGCCAGGAACCGAGCGACGGTAAGCGTATCATACGCCTATTAAATACGGATTCTTCAGGAATCGTTTGCCCGCCACTCGTTTCGGCGATAGAAGTTGCAACGCGCGCAATTAGGCATTCCGGGCTAAGTTTAGGCCTAGGTCCAGGCCTAATCAAGTACAGAGGCATTTTATGTAGGCCTACCCATTAGGGACATTGAATGTATAGCCTAGAGTCTTGTTAGGCAAATCATTTGTAAATAATAGTTGTGGTATCCACGCCACAGTATATTGTGTTCGAAACTAATTTCTGGGACACCACCAGTGTTATTATTTTCTCTGGCTCCCCCTGCACGCCACAATTACTACGGGTGACATTTCCGAGATTTGACGCCATTACGACGGGTGACGTTTCCGACGGGTGACGCCTTTTCGACGGTTGACTTTTCCGACAGGTGACGCCATTTCGACGGTGACGTTTCCGGCATCTGACGTCTTCCTGCTGGTGACGCCTTCCAGCGTGTGTCGCCTTCCCAAGGGTGACACCTTCTGGTTCGTGACGCCATCTTCAGATTGGCGCCAAATTCGAATTCTGAAAGACTGCAGATAGGGAGAGGCCAGTCTACAGCAGCCAGCATTGCTGCAGTCTACACCTTTGGAGTTTAGGCATAAAGCCTTTGATTGTTTAGTGGTTAACTGACATTCAATTAAAATATTGTTTAATTAATAAATAATATTTAATTATTATTTATCTACGCAACATTTGTTTATCAACGAATAAATTTCGGGGCATAAAGCCTTTTATATTTTCAAACTGCTTGCGACTTTGTGTATTGCGTTGTGCGCTCTCTTCCACCAGCCAGGGGCAGCACCCCATTCTACGAGACTACGGAACCGTCTCACAGTTTTGCGATATAACATTTTCGATGTAAAGAGTATATTTGTCGCGGCGGTCTTAGGAAACAACAATTTGCAATGCTTATAAGCTTTGAGAAATCAATTTAGCTCTTAGCATGTGCAGCAAAAGCTGAGCTTCATGAAAATATAAGTGACATATGTCCGAGTTGTCACATTAAATATGAAGAGGCGATTATAAATATGATTCATGTTTTGACATGCATACCTGAAACAGTGACCCTGGCAACGGTTTTGTTGACATGTGTGTGTGACTTGGCTTTCCCAATGCGATTTCCAACCGTGAGAGGTCAACACACCGAACAAGGTGTTGTTTTCTTCAGCGCTTTCTCTGCTTCCGACTTTCATCGTGTCAGGGTGTGTCACTGAGCTACTTTCACTTATGTTTTCCTTCTCTTTTGTTTCGCCTCTGCATCTTGAGACAAACGGTCAGTGATCATGCTCGGCTTTTTCGTTTTTTTAAAAACTGTTTTAGCACAAGTGTGGGACTCTGAAGAAGCAGGCAGAGCAAGAGTTAACTAATTAAGAATTTATTCGTATTTAACCCTTTAGCCGGCGAATTCATTTCATAAAACAAAACCATCAACCAGCGAATTAATTTTTAAAAGTGATTAATAAGTGGTTTCCATTAAAAAAATCTTAACTTATAAACCGGAAGTGCCCGACACTTGACAGCTGGTAATTTGGAAAGGTCAAAAATGCAGCTTGGGGAAATCATCAATTTGATGTTTGATGCGAAATATATGGCATCAAACAGTGGGTCTAATGTCCTCTCAGGTGTGCTTGACCAGTGCGTCGGAGGAACAACTTTCCCCCTGCATTTGAGTTTGACCTCACCTACTTCCCCTTAAAATTTCCAGCCCCTTTTCCCGGTTTCTCGATTCTATTTTTCTTGGCGTGCGCAATAGCACACCATATCAAAGACAACTGACGAGGAAGCATGGTGGTTCCCGAAAGCGCAATTGCAAGCTTAACGCAATTGCAATTAGCGTAATTCCAATTGGCGCAATTGCAACATCAATGCTATTGTAACAATGCAATTGTAGGTAACAAAATTATTTTATTTATTCCAATTTCTTGGGTAGTGACGAAAGTTTTTGGCGAGTTATTAGTTAGTTTTTGTGTTTCGCAAATCTACAATTTCATTATTTCCTGAAGATCAGATGTAAACGTTGTTTATTGACGATCTTATTGTAGAATATTCATTGCCGTTTATCAATCATTTTATTTCTCCGTTACAAATATTGGTTGATCATGTCACGGATATCGGTAGCGGCTCTGTCCAGTGCTTGTTCACTTATGCATAAACTTCGTCAACGTTTTCTATATTTTTCGTGTATGGTTACCCTGTGGCCCTGACTGTTCATATGGGTTAGGCATATGAATCACTCGTTTCATTTGCCTTATTGTTATTAAACATGTGTGAAGTATCGATTAAGTATTCTTCATTTGAAATGTTGAAAATCGATCCCCCAGGTGCTGTGACGTTACATGCAACTTAGTACGTGAAAAGTGTATTGGTGACGTCATCGTGTTTCCGTGTAAATGCTGTGCCACGTGCAAAAATAAAACCAAGTCATATGGGGCATGGGAAATACGGCATACAACAGACATGTGTTGCCATCTACCGACATTTATTGGGACGACTGAGAGGTGGGATATTTAAGTGGACAATGCTGACTGACGTGGAGAATCGACGAGTTGGCAAGGAAGGCATCATGAATAAAAATTTATATTTGTGTTCTGTAAAACGTATATTGAAATGCATCACCTTAAAACCCAAACCTTAAAGCCCTTCCTCAAAACCCAAAAAATTATTTAAAAAAATCAAGATTTCGAGACCATAATGATGATGATGATAAATTCACTGAAGTGACGGATCACAACAGGAAGATTCTGTACCCCTCCGTGCTTAGGCATATTCTCTCTGTACCTGACGGATTAAATTGTCTTACTATCGGACATTATTATACTGGTTTCCATTTTCTTGGAATTAGTGTTTTTTCACTTTGTGAGAGGCACATTTTCACCAGTACCCCGGCCAGAGCCGCGCCGGGAATCGAACCCGGGACCGCCGAGCAACAGTCAGGCGCTTAACCAACTGCGCCACGTCAGGACGTACCTACAGGCTTGTAATAATTTGTTTCAGGAGTTGCCTTGTTCTCCCTTATCAGCCGCATTTGCGGTGGTTCTGCTAATACGCATTTTCGATAAGTGTAAAAAAAAGGTAGATAAATCGAAAAAAGGAGTCGGAAGGCATGTGAAGGGGAGAGGTGTACGTTTGTCCCAATGTACGTTACACAAAACAGTGTATTATATATTTTTATTCCTAGAGTCTCCACAGCACTACCTTAAACATATATGTTTTGACACAATCGCTCATCACTCTGTACTAGCTGTAGAAGCGTAGTTTTCCCGTTTTTAATTCTTAAAGTTCTCGAGCCATGTTTGTTTTTGAGATGTCATTTAGTCATATGCTCAGTCACACACCAAGTGACCATTTTTAAAGACAATCGCGATACAAGTCAATAGTTTGATATCGCACCAGACTGTTTAACACATTCAAACTGTTCGCCTTCTAGTCTCTCCCCCAAAGTGCCGGCAGATGGGGGATGCATATAATTTATATTTACTAATTTAATAATTCATGTACGAAACCACAGAAAGACATGAAATAACTTACCGATATCTCCGTATTGTGGCACTACAGAACATTAATCGTAAAATGAATTGTTCTTTGCAATACACCTGTGCTGAATGCTCTTTGCCTTTGCGAAAAACTAACGACAACCCAACTATATTGTTTTTTAAACAAGTTATATAGTATTTCATTTTATTGCATCGTTGCAATGTGTTGAAAGTTAATAAAATATTTGTTAAGGGGCTTTACCGCTTGATTTAACCGCTCGTGTTTTTTAACCCCGTGTTAAATGTTTTCTCCTGCCTAAAGGTATTGTACCATCAACATTTGCAGTTCATTCCTGATGGATCTTTTAATATGAATCGCGCATGAATCTTCCATCCTAATTTTGTATCTATATATTGATAAGTTGGATAGATATAATATACGCGCACCATGCTAAAGGTCAAATAAAATTTCGTTTAATTATACTCTTTAGTGTACCCACTCAGATTATAACACAATGTGATATTGAGAAAAGTTTCGCTTATTCTAGCAAAATAATTGATTGGCCAGTGTTCAATATATTCTGTATAAAGATTTCGATTTTCCATAATTTAAAAGGTGCTTCACATTCAAAACACTTGGCAATTTGTATCCCTGCCACAATAAGCTTAACAAATAAATTTTACGAATTACTTTTTAATAAAATTTTATAGTTTATTTATATAAATCTCAATGTAAAAATGACAGTGATTTACTATTATGAAGAGGTGAAGATCATCAGTGAAAGGCAGAGTAAGTCTTATTTTTAAAAAAATCGAGTTAAGTGCGAAAATACAATCTTGGATTATTAAACTATCGGAACGAAATGTTACGATAGTCAAAACTTTTGAATTGTTGGATAGATAAACGGAACCGTTAAATAAAACTTCTAGTAAACCTTTCTTTAACAATTAAAATTTTGGTTTTCACTCCTTCATATGTGCAAGATAAAATAAGACACCACAGAAAAAATAAGTTTACATTTTTGCCTAACTGTATATGCAAGGCAAAATGTTGAAAATGTTGATTCGACAGCATGATCAGTCAATATGACAGTCTTATGTGGCGTCATTGGTGATCAAATCTGCAAACAGCTCATCTACACCGTCATTTTCCTCCCAGTAGTTGATGTCTGGAGACCGAATTGCATTTCCCGAACATGCAATTGGCAAATTGTCTTTTCTGTAAACATAATTTAAAATGCATCATTAAATCCTGGCATTTCTAACTACAGAGTAATATAAAGTTTAGCTTTTGCCAATAAGTTTTGGGAACCGGATTTTTAGGAAATTATGGGCACCAAAATTCCTAAACTTTGTATTTGCAAATCAAAACAATTTCTAAAATATTTTAATTTTAATTGGTCTGTCATCTGGCGCAGAAAAATGCACAGCTGCACCATCCATTAATCGTGCAACTAATGAGGCTAATTGGGTAGACGTCAATTAAATTCAAATCAAACAGGAGTTCGAACCTATAATCTGAGAATTTCTGCTCGGTTCGGTTAAATTGTTTTTTGTTTCCAATCAACTGTAGTCAACCGCACTACAGGCCTTACGTTCCCCTCATGGTGCTTAGGCACTGTGCGAGGGGGAACGACTAGTGCCCCGGGACCGAAATTTTCGAGAGCCCGCGCCGGGAATCGAACCCGGGACCGCCGAAACCACAGTCAGTCGCTAAACCAACTGGGCTACGACGAGTCGTACATCGTCTCCAAAATCGTCTCCATAAATGCAATTCTCAGCCAAAAGAGATATTTTTAATTAAACAAAAACTTTTAGTCATTTTGTTTGATCACTTTTCATTTATTAGAGATACAAATTTCGTTGATATTGGACAATTTAATTAGAAACTTTGAGCAAAATCCTATTTCTAATTCACCAAGCCATCACGTTTCGCTTTTGTTTAGTGAGCGTCATTTTGGACTTAAAATATTACTGTGGTTGACGTCATGCAGATGCATTTGCACAATGGCAATTAAAAGAGAAAGCCATTGTCAACATGTGCCATTTATTGAACGTTTTTGTATTTTGTTTTTAAATTTGAATCCACTTTTTTATTGAGCATGCTGCACATTAGTGATTTGCTAAAATGAAATGAAATTTTGTTCGTCTTTTTTCGTCCGGCCTGTCCCAGGCGCAACCTCCATTTTTATTTCTTATGAAATGCTCGATTGATAAGATAACAATGTCTGGCCCGTCAAAGAAGAAAGTTGTACTCTAGGTATATTTTAAAATTCTTAATGGGATATAAGTGTACTAGTACTTACATAGAAATGTGAAACACATCTGGTTTTATGTTACGGACTGCTGGTACGTTGTCACATATGATCCTGGCCAAGGTAGTACTTCTTATTTCGGATAGTTGATGTTCGTTGAAAGGGTGCGGATGGCCATCTGTTGCATCATTCTCGTACCAGAAGCGGTCTCCCTGACGGAGACGTGCAAACTGTTCGGCCACCAAGCAAGCAAACACTGGACCGAGCATGCCATCAGGTACTCGGGAAGGCTCGGCTAGGCCACCCACGAAAAGGTCAAGGTCATCTACAGTCCTAATAGAATTTAAAAATACAGCATTAGCGCACATATTTAAAAAAAAAAATTTTTTTTTCGATGTCTGAGGGATCTTTTTCATAATATTTATTTTACTTTATACCGTTTCAATAAAATAAAATGCCCTTCAAATTGCAATCAAATATATAAAAACCAAATGCATGAACAGTGTAGGTCACTTGGCAGTGACCATGGCACGCCCCCTCAGAGGTACCCCACCCCACCCACCAACATAGCCTTAATCAGCCAAGATCCTGATAGGAATCGGATAAGACAATCACACACCTTTGTCCTTAATTGGTCGTTCGACCCCGCCATAGACCTTATCCGGGGTTGCTTGTGGGTACATATTGTTATTGTAAATGAAATTTAGTAGTGTTCAACTTAAATTAGCAGATATTTAAATTTGTCGCACATAGGGGGTGCTGCATATCAGCTCAATTTTATTTCCCGTAAGTGGTGCGCCACATTACAGACTGATGCCAACAAAAAGGCCAGACTGGAACAATCCAACCAGTTCTCCAGGAAAAGGTTTGAAAATTGAAGACTACCAATATCGAAGACTTGAAACAACCAATTAGGAAAACTTGGATTGAACCAGCGCTGGTCGTGTTCTGAAAGGACTATTTGCCCCAATCTCAAGCACAATTGAAATCTAGCTCTCCCGATCAACTTAATGATGCTTAAAGTGTAACTATGATAAAATTATGCTTGGCAATTATAATTTTAACTAGGGTCCAATCAATCAACAAAACAAACTTACTCGTAGAGGTCAACGAATGTCCGAGCAGCCACTGTATCAAAAACCATAAGGTATCCATCGCTGCTGTTGATGGCCGGTAGACTGCAATATTTTCGGAACGCGTTGTAACCGGGAATGCCATGATCACGGCCCCGCTGAATGTTGATGGCCACCAGATCCAGTCCCGACCCAGGCACACCCGCAGACTCAAACAGATGTCTGGTCAGTTGCCGACTGACGTACGGGTCGACTCGCAGCGCCTGCTGCGCAGCTGCACCGTTGAGCAGCCTGGCAAAACTATCATTGCTCCTTACCAGGAGGGATGGCGAAAACAATCCACGGTGCAGTTGGAACAGCTGCATATCGTTTGCCGACATGAGCTGGGTGAGTCCAGGCACTGTGGCGTGGCCGAAGCGAAATGCAGCCGTGGCAAATTCATTGCTGATGGACGGGTTGACCATCGTCTCGTAACGATTGCCGGCCGGCTCCAGTTCCTTCCCAGCCTTCGACTTCAGTTTGACAGAAAATCTGGCCATGATTCCAGCGCCGAACAGTCGCGGAAGGTACTCTGTGTAGGTGATGTGCTGCAATTGGGCTATAACAATTCTTCGAGCCTCCTGGAATAGGCGTTCGTCATTCCAGTTGGCATTTAACTCCTGCAGCTGGACTGCGAGGCGATTATGCTGTCGTGCGAACAGAGTGTGGAGCGAAGCCAGCACCAAATTCTCATTGCAACGGCCCTCACCTGTCAAGAAATAATGGCGTTGAAACTGAGGACTAAATACATTAGATTTGACATTTGAATAAAGTTCAGTCATTAATGTTAAAATAGGTTTAAAAAAAATTAATTCCGGGTGCTTTACTTGCAACATAAAAAAATATTTCAAATCCGTTATAAAAATATTTCTTATTATAATTATAATATTAACATTCAAACAACCAATATTTTGACTTATGCCGTGTTTCTCTCAAACGGTAAGTGACATTGTTTAACTTGAAATTAAAAAAAAAAGTTTTAATGGATTCACTAACCAGCTAAGAAGCAAAACGAGTCTGTTGTCTTGTGAGTACAGTATGGTGTGCTTCTGTTTAGGGTTGGTAGCATTTCTTCACCAGCAATACTCTCCATTTTCAATTGCCCTATAAGCATTGTGAATACAAAACTTGGTGTTATTATACTTATAAATACATTTTGTAAGTATAATAACACCAAGTTTTGTATTCAAGAATCTCAAACTGAACGGTTAAATAAATATTAAACCAATCTTCAATGGCATGTAAATTTTAAAAGCAAACAAATGAACGAGTCTATTCCCAATCAGTTAAAAATTGATGTCGAACTAGTGCTTTATGAAACATAATAACAAGTTGAAGTCTAAGAAATGTAGAAAAATAATAATTAGCGCCTTAAAATATCAATAGACGAGGACTCAAATTAAATAAATCAATTTATCAAAACTTACAGTCCAATAACGTCTTTCAGTACCTTACCATTTTGTAAGGATCGAAGAGCATTGTTCTCCACGTCGCTTGACCCATAGATTACGGAACCGTCCAAGAATGACGTCACTTGGTTTATTTGTTCCCTTGGTCCTACATATGTTCAGATCACCGAATAAAAAAGACTAACGTCATAGTTTTGCACTCACCGCCGAAGATTGTAATTGAAAATGCTATTGGTCTCAACTCTTATGTAACGACTCGTCGTAGCCCAGTCGGTTTTGCGACTGTGGCTCGGCGGTCCCGGGTTCGATTCCCAGATCGGGCTCTCCATAATTTCGATCCCAAGGTACTGGGGAAAATGTGCCTCTCGCATAGTGTCTAAGCACCAAGAGGGACGCCAAGAAACGTCTGTAGTGCAAAGACTTACAGTGATGGAAAATAAAAATAAAACTGATCTTCACAAATTAAAAAAAAATTGATTTGATACAAAATTTCAATATCATATAAATAGGTTTTTTAACAAAGCGAGAAACTCATATTTAATACAAATATAACGTCCTAATCTGGACAGATATTGCTTACCCATCCTACAATCATTCCGTTCCGCAGGCATTGACCTGACAAAGTCAAGACAAGTGACATTAAATTCAGAATAAAACTCGTCCGTATCAGAAATATCAATCCGGAAACATTCTTGATCAGATTTGGCCTTTCGACTATCGCTGTAATTTCTCAGGCAACAGTTTCTCACGTCTGCAATGAATGACAAAAATGTTAATTTTACATGTGCCGTTCTTATACAAAATACTACAAATAGATACACAGGCTAAATGAAATTTGCAAATCCATCAAACAGACAATTAACGACAGTAAATAAAAAATTCCTTCATACAAATTTGATATTTGCGGTCGTTTTTCCTCGAGAGAAATATTGTTTTAGCAAAATAACAAAGTCATATTTTCTGAATAAAGATATATTTTATTGAATTGAATTGAGTGACCTACCCAAATTCGGTTTAACCTTGGTGATGTCATGTGCCACGAACTGTCCCCAGAACGTTGTCAATGAAGTGTGTCGTTCATCTTCAACTACTTTCTTACTGGAGTGAAATCCGGCGCTCAGAAGTCGAGCATTTGGCAAAGACAATCCACTCACTGCAGACTCTCGGGGCTCAGAAATTCCTATGCATGAAAATATAAAATATTTTTCAAAAAAAAAAACAGAAATCCAACCCTCCAGCAGCTCTCTTGCTGAATGGGCTGAGAAAATCTAATATAAATCTGATGTCCAACCTTCCAGCAGTTATCTTGCTAAAAAGGCTGAAAAAGTCTAACTGATATCTGAAGTTCAACCCTCCAGCAATTCTCTTTGCTGAAAAGGCTGGAAAAAAATCTAAAAAAAAACTAATAATGGGATAGCCAATGTAACCTTTGGATATAAATAAGACAAATCTCAAATCAAGCTGATCAGATACTTAATACACAAAAATGTGCAAATAATTACCATCGGCGTAGTCTGGCAGCAGTCCTCGGCGAAAGGGCGTGTCTGCCGCTCCCCAAAATACACGTTTTAAGTTATTGCAAGTACCGTCAAAAGTGCGATATTTTTGGTCCTTTCCACAAACGATCGTTGGGCGACGCTTCTTGTCTTTGTCCATGGTTTTGCTGCATGCGTCTTTATCTGGACCGATTTCGATTAAATCGATTCCATTCAGAAATTGATCTTTCCTGATATTGTATCTGGATGTGAAATAGAAATATATCTTTAGAGAATCGACGGTGATGCAAAGATTTCGATGCATTTTTCCCAGCCAATACTCGCTAACTCATTAGGGGATTTTTAGGACGATTCCTATTTTGACATTCTCTCTAACCAGCAAATTTAGATAATCATCCAAAAACCAAAAATTGATAATTTCATTGTGGCTAAAAATGCGACATTTGCCAATAAATTCAATGAGTAAAAAATGTTAGACGAGTGAACTTTCAATCCCTTGATCTCGAACGAAACAAACCAAAGGACTTTAGAATATGTTAATAATAAAGAATTCGAATTTTTCAAATTCTTATAAGCCACATAATACGAATGTTGTTAAGATACTCACTGTTTCGCTATCGATTTTGTAGCCTTTTCTTGAGCACGAGATGATTTTAAGTTCCCATCGACTTGGGGATATTGAGCATTGTGGTAGTGAAATAAGGATGCGGCTGTAGTTCGGTTGCAAGTGTCATCACCTTCACAACAAAAATGATCAACAAATGTGTTGCAATTAATGAATTTTAAGTAAATAACAACATATTTGATGGCTATTTATGTTGCCCACCATGGTAGCTTTTTTCCGACTTGGCAGCTTCGTTCTCCTCGTCCATTTCTTTTCGGTACAGAATTTGAAAAGCGCTTCCTGGGATGTTCGGGAATGCATTCTCAGGATTTCGTGCGGCAGCGTTGTCTGCATCTTAGTATTAAAAAAAAAATGTATTCACATACATGTAGAATATCCGATTTTACTTATATAGACTAACTAACCATCATCAATTTCAATGCATCGAATTTACTCGATTTTCGAATCGTTGAATAATTTTTACAATAAAAAATACAATGACCAAAATAGTATCTTGTGTTCTTACCTATGTGTGGTGGCCTTTGAAGGAGCTGGAAATCCTCGTTATCAGCTAATTTTATGCTAGACACCAGTTGAGGTTGTATTAGGGTCTGGTCATTCGAACCTTTTATAGCCAGAACTGCGATAAGGATCCCAGATACTATCACGCCTATTATTCTATCAATATTTAAAAAAGCAATATTGTCTTGTCAAAAAAGAAAGTGTAATTGCAGCCTCCAAGACATAAGAATACCAAGTTAAAAAATACAAGTTCTTTCGTTTTAAGAACACACAGGGCCGGAATAAATTAGAAGCAGGTGAGGCGCTGCTGGTCGGCTTGACCCCCACCCCTGCTGTAATGTATTATTTAAACCGGAGGATTTTGGTCGCATGCGAGGCGATCATCTCTGGTCGAGTTGAAAGCAAGAGAGGTATTTTATGGGGAGCAACCCCCTCACCGTGAACAGTTTTCTGCGATGCAAGCTAACGCGACCGGAGAAGACCAGAAACAGTTTTTTTGGACGTGCGCAATAGCACACCATTTTTCGAATTCAACTGACGAAGAAGCGTGGCAGCTTCTGAAAGCTTTTGATAGCCAGAAAACATGATAAAAAATAATTTTTATTCATTATTCGTGAAGATTTGTCGTAAACTTAGTTTATTGACGATCTTGTTGCCGATTTTTGATTGCAGTCCAAGCAATTCCCTTATTTCTTAAAATTGTAGATTGTTTTTAGGAGGCGTGTTTTTTTTTATAGTAAAAAAGCACGGGACAGCCATATAAAAACGTCGATGAGCTGGCAAGGCTCCATAAATAAAAATAATTAACTGAACTTTGAGAAACGTAATTTAAAAAAAGAACTCTCCCTCTCTATCCTTCGTCAAAACCCAAAATGAATTCGAAAATGTTTAAGATTTCGAGACCTTTACACGTTTTTTTTGTTTTTTTAACCAATCAACTGTAGTCAACCGCACTACAGGCGTTACGTCCCCCTCATGGTGCTTAGGCACTGTGCGAGGGGGAACGACCAGTACCCCGGGATCGAAATTTATGAGAGCCCGTGCCGAGAATCGAACACGGGACTGCCGAACCATTGTCAGTGTTTATATCTCATGTACATGATCATTTCTCAGTAGTTTTTTTTTAAATTGTGCTTTATGTTGATTTCCTACCAGTTGCTCAGTAGTTTTGGCGCATGAAATTTTACTTGCAGTTTATCAAACACAAAAATTAAGTATTTGAAGGCATGTTTTTTAGTAAATTAAAAATGTGTTAGGAGATAATTTGCCAGGCGATTGCGATTGCCTCGGGCTCTGACTTTCTAAATTCACAATCGATCACTATACAGTATGCCCTAAAACAAAGGAGCATGCTATAAAGGTACCGCTGAGTAAGGTAAGGTAAGAAAGGTACGTTAAAAATTATTTTTTAGTAAGTCGACCAAAATTAGTCCGGTTATTATGAAACATGAGCATAATTAAGACAACTGTACCCCTTTCGAATTACGAGACTATTAATTTTTAAATTGCTTGTTGATTGCCGATTACCGCTGCAAATTGCAGCTGTGTAGCGCTTTGCTAAACTCTGCTGCAAAAATTGCGATTCCCTAAAATAAAAATGCGACATAGCAAGAAATCATGAAGACAAATGTCTTCTTAACGAGTTTCCGAACAAAGGATCCGGAAAAGGAGGCGACCGATGCTCCATCTGTAAACTGGTCGTTCAGAAGTTTCACGAAGGTAGACAGTCTGCTTGGTTTATCTTTAGCTAAAGATTCTTCAAATTCGCCTAAAATCCATCTTTTGTTTGGAAACTCGTTAAAAGTAGTCATTTGACATCAGAATTGTTATGTCGAACGTATTTCATCTCATTTTTATTTAAGTTGAACGGCATTTTTGCAGCAGAGTTGAGCAATCGCGCTACAAAGTGACGTATTGCAACCGTAATCGGCTATCGACAAGCGCCACCACCAAGGCACAGACAAATTTGAAAATTAAAATTTGAGTTTCGGAATTCGAAAGGGTCATTGTTATAATTATGCTGAAGTTTCAGAATAATCGGACTATTTTTGGTCGACGTTTACGTAAAAAGCATATGTCGGTGCGATCCTAGTCACTGAATGCTATTTTTTAAATCTCATAGCAAAAACGATGACGTACACGCAAGTGCCCCATGGCAATTCAGAAAGGAATTTATTGCATACAAGTGCACGAAAATTCATTCCATTCGATTGACGTTTTCGATTATAATTCGTTCGACGATTGTAAATTTTTAACATGCTCCTTTATTTTAGAGCATACTGGGCATTACTTTGTCCTTCAAAAATTAAGAGCACAAATGAAATGCATATTTAAATATCATTTGAGGAATCGGTGCAAGAAAATATTTTAAATTTCTTTGCATTTAATTATTAAAACCGCACTTTCAAATTCAACACATTACAATATTTACTTTTGCTAATGAGTTTCATAAGAATAATCACTTACGCCAGAGCTACTGCAATCCATCTGTAATCTTTTCTCCGCCGGTGATCGCCAATGCGACTATAACCATGATGAAATCCTCCTGGATCTAGCATTCCTGACTGAACTCTGAAACAGATAAAACGAGTATATTCCATTATCAATTTTATCTTCATTACTAATTTGAAGTAGCAACTAACAGAATGTTATCAAAATTATGATTACTCATTATTCTCATGAGCGAACGAATTATCTGAAATATTCGTCGTACCCATCGCGCTTTCCTCAACTGAATTCCTCCTTTTCCTACAACACCTACAAATCAGATAATTTATTGTTGAAAATACTTTCATGCGTTCCACGTAAGATGTACATGAAACTTGGAAGCACCAAGACGTAAAAGATAGAACCTTTCACCAAAGTCACAGGCGAATTAAAATTCGTTGGGACATTTAATTTGACCTAACAAAAAGAATACACTGTATTCTGTAGTATATGTAAGCCATAGATTGTCAATGCGATTGGAATCTATCCTTTCATCTCCTTCCCTGTAGTCGACCAATGAGAGCGCACCCTGACGATAGCCAATGGGCAGTAGGGGTGGCGCTGGAGGTCAGGCGGCGAGTCTAGGTCAGTGATTCTGAGCCGAAACTCGTCGTCACTTCTCACCGACCAATTGACCGCGCTGGTCACTTTGCTGTTACAAATAAAGATTTTAGTCTTTGTTTCTTGTTTTATAAGACTACGTCAAACAGAAAATTCATAGTAAAAATCGGGATGATTTAATCGATTTTAAAAGTGTGAAGTTTATGAGTTCATCATACAATGTACTTCCTCGTTATTGAAGAGTAATTCGCTTCATTATAAATTCGTGATAGACTCTTGAAATGATTTCAAAAGATCGTGCAGAGAACAATTCGTCGACAAAATGAAGAAATGTTCGAAGGATATCCAGTTTCTCGTCACGTGTTGTTGCCATAGTATTGGACTCCGGGCTATCCTTACATTGTGATAATGTTTGGCTCATCATACACGTTCTCGTCTGGCAGTTCATCTAGTGCGAGAAATTTGGATCGAGCAATCTACCATAAGTTCGAATCGGTAGAGAAACGTCGTACCATAAGGTGAAATTGTCGAGTTCTTTTATCATCGCATAGTATTGGGTGTTCTATTCCATACGTGGAAGAAGATGCGTGTCTTCTAATCCGGAGGTGTACGAGACATTGGAATTGGATATTCTCGTTTGATAAGTAAAATGTCGGTAAAAATGGGGTAGCTCCCCAAATAAACATTTGAACAATTTCTTGGCCAAAGTTATGAAATAACATTGTGGGGGAAATAAATTG
>JAQGBY010005364.1:0-14782 GCA_034698785.1 Mycogona germanica | reverse complement strand
ATTATTTTGGTGAACTGACTTTCTCTTTATTATTTCTGTAGAGTAGCGATTTCATTTCTGTTACTTCTACAAAGAAGTGACACGTCAGGATTGAAACGTCATACGAGGATGTCCAACTGAAAATTACTACTTCACCGAAGAAAAGTTTCTCAAAATGAATAATACATACTGAGGATCTATCTAAAAAAAATTAGGATCTGCATAAACATAACACTAATACGCCAAATAAATTTTTTGTTTTGGCAAAAATTGGCAAAAATTAAATTAAGATCCTCAGTACTGTGACAATAAAAGGAACGCTAAAATGTATTTCTGAATTTGGCTTTTTTTCATTTTGAATTCGGCCTTACTTTGAAGGTGAACTAGCCTCCAATTATTCCAGCGTTTAAAGGAGACACATAGCACATTGTATTTAAAAATTCAAAATAGCACCTTCTTTAGGTACGCAAAATAAAACCAGAGATATTTCTTTAAAATGTATTATATTTGAAAAAATACGTGCTTAAAAGATGCCGCTAACGCTTTAAAGAAAACTGAAGATTTTTATTACAATTTTATTTAAATAAAAAAACTTGTTTATTTTTTGTTTAGGTAAAAATTAACATAATACGTTTACATGTCTTCTCTTTTGACACATCCTTTTCTCACATTTGACGCTTTAAATAAAAAATAAGAAAATTGTTAAGTGCTAAAATTCTAAACCGCACGGTTGGTCACTAAACAGACAAACAGGACAATAAGCTAAATTCCATTGACATGACACGGTGGACAAATTAAGCGCCGACACTTCAGCTGATAATGCAGACTTCAGCCCTGTTAAAAACCGTTGCAAATATGATTTATTGCTCATAATGCAGACTTCTGACATTTTTATAAGTGACGCTGCTCATTGAACTCGCCTCGCGGTTCACACGTCATCAACGAGCATCATCCTTCATTGTCACTTGGACTGACTAAATCTTTCATGGACATTGTCCGGACATGTCCACACCTACGCCTAATTTTGACCGCAAACTAGAAACAGGTATGCTCGAGGACAAGAAGCAACACAGTATGCACTACAAAATTGGTTACAACATACATAATAAAATATGCTCATTCATGTACGAGTCCAGAAAGACAAAAAAACGAAATGGTAATGATACATCCTTGCAGAAAATCTGCAGATTTTATATTAAAAGATCCAAGCTAATTTATATTTGGGAAGATCAACATAAAATATTGTAAAAAATATTGTTCTTACCGTTTCCAGTTGACCCTGAAAGAAAATTAAAAAAATACGTTAATAAAATGGAAAACAAACCTAAACAATACACAAGGTTCTGAAATTTGTACGCAAAATAATAGGTTATGATAAAAAATAAATACATCTAAAAATATTTGTGTTCATAATGTTGAAAAACTCAAATGTACATCGAGAAAGGGTGAATTCGGAACAGCACCGAATGAATCCTTTGATGACCTTTCTCGATTTAATATCATACATACGCCCTAACAAAATATTTCTCACTCATATGTACAGTCTGTAAATTTACACAAACCACCAACCGAAATACCTATAAGTTAACCTATAAAAATTGTTGGTTGTTGTCTAAATATACGAGCCCCTGCCATCTTGTACTGACCACTGCAGGGAGCCTTCTACTACGCCCTGGGCCAGCAGCCCGTGGATTTCAACAAATAGAATAAGGCTTTTTTATAGCATGTTATATATAATAAATAATAATGATGCCCACACTTAAGGCATGAGAGAGAAAAGAGCATCATTGGTTTGTTGTTATTCAAATAAAATCGATGATCCACGAACTGCCACAGTATATTGAATAGATTATTTGACTAGCTACTGACGCGACTAATCGCTTCTAACGACGACAATTGTAATCTGCATACACCTGACAGTAAAAGATCTTTGGGTATATGGCGATATTGCTATTGTATTAGAAAATCTTTTATGATTTTTCCTCTTTGTTTCTCTGCACTTCTAAACATCTTCAGTTATTTTACTCGGTAGTCGATGAAAAAACGAAATTAGATTTGTCCCCCAACGCCTACTTACCATTCTTCGCGCAATCCAATTCGGTGAGCTATTTACAGTGATTCATCGATGGAAGATTCTTTCAGTGAAGAAGGAATGTCAGCCGAACTATTATTTCTCAAATTCAATTCTACAACCAGCTAGAACTATACCAATGACGTTTATATTCCATGATATTCGCCGCATTAACGATATTAATTACATTTTAATCAAATTAAATCAATCAAATTTTAACCAGACTTTTCTCCGAGCACGCAGTATACCATTCTGGGCCGGATGGATCCTAATTTTCATATTAATGCCACTCAGACGGATCTCCGAACCCTGAATCTGCATCTCTGACCGACAGTCAATTTATGATCGATACAGTCTCGCCTCTAATTCTGAATCCACCGCTCAGTTTCGACAGATTAACCGCTAGTTCCACCAGCCGTACTGAACATCAGAGCGAGAACAATGAAAACGGAAGATATAAAGTGACCTTTCTTAGTCGGAAATGGTAAAATGGTATCTTGGCTTGGGCCAAAGGACCCATTTTGAGCAAACGACAACAATACCGTAATCTGTTCCGCAAATGATAGCGAGCACAGGCATGTGGGCGCGCACTCAGCCGTTTGGTTTCGTGTCGACCGGTTTGTACAAATATGGAGCAAGCAGGGTGCAAATTTGAATTTCATGTAAAGAATAGTGGTACAGGACGAAGGAAGAAATTTTGTAAGCAATGGAGCAGATAAACAGCCGAGATGCAAAGCGCTTGGTCGCACTACAATTCGACAGGGTGTTTCTAAACTCGGTGAGTTGGAGCTCTGTTAATTGTTACTTCAACAATTTTAATGATTTTGTAAAGCTTTTTTTAATTGGGCAGCACCATTCAAGACACTTTATAAGATTTTAAAAGATTCTCGTTCTTTCTCAATTGTTCGATAACATTTGGCCAAGATTATGTCAGATGCAGATGCTACCAGAAACTTGACAATTGTTGTCCTATTTAGGACACCTTGATATTAAGAAATTACAATTTGCAGACTATAGCAGGAAATGTATCTGAAAAGAATTTAGGCAAACGCTACTGTTATTAAAAATGTATTTGTTGTAACGATGTATTTTTAAATACTCGTAAAATTTTATTTTTCAACAAATAACATTTTTGAGTATTAAAAATTATTGCTAGAAGAAAAAATATTACAACAACGACAGAGCGACAAGTTGATTATCAAACATTAAACTAAAAAAATATAACCTTATAAAATCTACTCATTTAAAAAATCAAATACATGTACTCACAGATGTGTGTACTCAGTATTAATTTTTTGTAATAACAGCAGCTATCATAAGATTAAACACAGGTAGTTTTTTAATGTGACCCTGTACGGAACAGATGATGTTTTAGCTAAACTCTACGGAAAAATTTGAAGCTGGTAGAGTAAAGTATTTACTTGACTTTAGACTATCTGAACCGCAAGATTCTTTCCCACCCCTCCTCAGTAGCCATCAACCCCAGTAGTTAAGTACGCAATCGGATGGTCATCAATTTTTTTCAAGAAAATATAACATGAAAATTTCGACGCGTTATATCCCTTTGTCGAACGAGCGTAACAAGTGCCCCCTGGTGTTGTCCCAGGAAATTAGCTGGTTCGCAGCAGATGCGTCAATCACCAAAATTGACAGTAATCTGGTGTAATGATTTCATTTTCAAGACTCCTGAAAAACAGGCTTTAATATTTAATCTCCTTCCATAGAGGAAAAATTAATTTCAAAATGCATTTCGGAGAATAGACTTTAATTTAACGATACCTTCGATGGAAGGATTATTAAGTTGCGACGAACCTAATTCAATGAACTTAATTAGATCATTACTTTAAAAATGTGCGATCAATGTACAATGATTAGCCGCGCCAGGAATTGAACCCAGACAGAGAGCCACCAGTTAGTCCCCTAATAAACTTAGCCAACCATGCACATCCGCCCCCTCCCCTCCAATATTTGCGATGAGATTACACAATTTTTATAAATGTACGATAGAAATGAACTCGTTAATCAAACCGTTTTCTAATTATGTGCCACGCACAGGCGCTTCGGTCGAAATTGCTGGTGCCGGGCTTGAACTGACAGTGTCGCCAGACACGCGGGGCGACAATTCCGCGCCGGTGGGGACAAAAAAAAAGCGGCGTGACCCGAAACTCTAAAGTTGCACGTCTACAGTAAAGTAGCGATCGAAAACAACTGGCTGCCCCACGTCACCAATTACCGCATGAATAATTCATCGCACGATCCATTTATCAATAATTACAAGCTCTAGTTCTGCACGTTCTATACAAGATGTCTCTTAAGTGCTTACCGGCTGGTAGCACGCTTAGACGCGATCATATATAACGTCGATCGACGTACTCATTAGGGGCCGTCCCCAAACGACAACATTCTAGGATTGAGAAGTCGATCTGTTTGGAAAAATAGTAATTAAAACATAAAACAAATTTCGTATTATCGAAAAAAAAAATAACGATAATTTGATTTTACATTGGGATTTCCTTTATGGTGGTGAAATCATGAAATTGCAGTTCCGTTTTTGTGAGTACAGTGTACATTGACATAATTATAGCACATTTATAATTTCCAAAGTGAATATGTAAAAAATAAAACCTAACATGAACGTAATAAATAGAATACATGAATCAGAAACGCAAACTTCAATTTTACTCAAGAGTAAATAATTAAAAGATGCTGGACTCTTCTAAAATAACTGGCGACGAACTTGAAATTAAATAAACTGGTGAACAGCAAGAATTTATTGAAACAGCGTGCCAATAAGCACAAATTCGTAAAAAATAAAACCTAACATGAACGTAATAAATAGAATACATGAATCAGAAACGCAAACTTCAATTTTACTCAAGAGTAAATAATTAAAAGATGCTGGACTCTTCTAAAATAACTGGCGACGAACTTGAAATTAAATAAACTGGTGAACAGCAAGAATTTATTGAAACAGCGTGCCAATAAGCACAAATTCGTACAAGATAAAACGTAACCAATAATTAGAAATCGGATTTTTTTTTTTTTTGTTTCCAATCAACTGTAGTCCACCGCACTACAGGCGTCCCCTCATAGTGCTTATGCACTGTGCGAGGGGGAACGACCAGTACCCGGGATCGAAATTTTCGAGAGCCCGCGCCGGGAATCGAACCCGGGACCGCCGAGCCACAGCCAGTAATTTGAACAAACATAAGGTAAATTAAAATCAATCACATTGTAATTAGCAACCTAACGTATTGAACATTTTCTAATTCGAATATAAGGATAATTTCATTTTCGATTAGAGGCAAATATATTCGAATTAAAAAATTTCAATGTGACGTTATAATTTTATATGTGATTGATTTTAATTTACCTTATGTTTGTTCCAATTCAGATTTCTAATTATTGGTTACATTTTATCTTGTACGAATTTATGCTTATTGGAACGCTGTTTTAATAAATTCTTGCTGTTCACCAGTTTATTTAATTTCACGTTCGTTGCCAGTTCTTTTAGATTAGTTAATGATTCAATTTTACTGACAAGCTTTCGAAGTAACTAATTCCGAAAATGATCAGAACTCATCAATTTTATAAGTACAGAGTCTGTAATACCGCGTTCTGCCTGTATATGCAAGTGTTCTTACGTTTCATAATGCAACTTTTCAGATTGTGAAGTTGCAGACATCAAAATAAAGAAAAATCAAACACCCTGTAACGTCCGCTCTAACTTCAACCCAATAGGTTATGATGAAAAGCACCCTGTATATACATTTATATGCCATGTATCTATACACTGTACATGTATAACGGAGCCAAAATTGCTCTGAAGCAGTGATGCGCAAGTTACGAAGAAAACGCAAACTGTCGTCACATATTGGAAGAGTCTGCGAGAAGAAACCGAACATTGCGGCAAAGTCTAGCAACCCCATCTGTCCCGCTGGGCATTAAACAAGTCAGTGTTTTGTAATTCCGACCCAATTCTCTCATTATAAGAGACCCCGCAAAAAAAATTTAAAAAAAAGTTGGCCACAAAGCCAGCACTCCACAAAACAAAGATCCAATAAATAAGATTAGTACGATTTACTCACTTGTACAGTATGTTCGCAACCTTCAGACCACTTATTCGATTTTATTTATTTTCATCCCAGAGAATGTTATTCTTGTTTGCCTGATTCCTAAGACCAACTACTGTAGCCCTTTAACCGGTAATTACGAGACAGTCTCGTAATTACCGGTTAGCCCAAAATTGGTACGTTGGGAGATTTTAAAAATACGTTTTCTAACAGTTTACGTTTAGGGGTATCAATTTAAAAAAATAATAATGAAACAGCAGGATGTGGGTTCTTGAAAATAAATTACACAATTAAATAGTTAAAGCTTTCTAAAACCTTGAACACTAATCTACTTTGTAGTATCTCAAAATTAAGCTTTCGTTGCTGTAGGAATTTTATAAATCGCTATGTCCTCGTTCTTTGAGAGATTTGTAAAAAGAACGTCAGAACTTTTACAGATAAACCTACTAAATATCATAGTTTAAGAAACACGGGACAAAACCATAGAAATTGATATCTACTAAATATCAATTGGTTTATATTAAATTGGAGCAGACACACAAGTACAAACACATAATTGTCATTCCATTTTAAAGCATTTTAAATTATATTTTCAGTTTTCTTTTTCAAATGCCGATTGACTTACTCGCCATTGTGTATGTTCGATAAAGTCCGATATGCTGCATTTAATATATATATATATATGTTACTCTGTTTATGCAGTGTGAGCTCATTGCTCATTGAGCATATGACACAAAGTTGAGACTTGGTTTTCCACACCGTTCACAAGGTAATGAAAACCCGAAACGACAATGCTTCGATGAAGAATTCAGGTACCTCTTATTTACAGTGCGACATTTACTGTGTGACGACATGCACATTTCAAACCATGTGTCGAGTCTCACGTCAAATAAAAATTGCGGATCCCGATAAGGCGATTTGAAAGGGTCGTGCAAATAACTGCCAATTAATATTACATCAGGTACCGATACATATCCGATAAGGTTGACATTTGATCGAATATCGATCTTAGAGTAAAAAAAATGAGGACAAACATGTTAGTAAAATATAGGATTCAAAAATAGAGATTTCAGCTTCGTTCGCGATATTTACTAACTTTTGAAGTAGTTGACTATAAATATGACCTATAACCAGTCGTTGAAATAAAATCATTTTAACAGATTGTAACTCCTTGTTGGCCGTCAAATTATATTGCGCCTATTTGCTCATGGCAATTCTGAAGTTGGTAACTTGAGATGTCCCCGATTACCTGTATGTGACGCACAACTAGAGTTTATAGGCAAATGTGCGAGCAGGCTGGCGCACATTCTTTGGGTTTTATGTTGTCGATTATGCGATCGTTCCCTCTCCAGAGCTCGAAAAAAGAAATTTTCTAGAGGAGGTCCATACTCATGGAAAGAATTTTTACGTTGCTCGCGTCGATGCTTTTTTGCGTAGATTCGAAATCACGGATCCACTTCTCAGTCAAGATTGTGGCAATCACAACATCTACTTCCAAAACAACCTGACGACTTGTCGCACTGATGAATTTTGGTGTAAATTTAAAATTGTTGCCGCTATCCTATTTGTCCTTTTTGTACCTTATTCAATAAAATAAATGCCAATTGTTTCGAAAGAGGTTTTGGAGTCACCAACATTCACCAAAATATTATTTTAAAAAAACTATTTACACAAAAAGAAAGGTTACACATTAAGCAAAAAATACAGTGTATATGGAATTACTTCAATCAAAAGTGTTCCAAAAGAAAAACATTTGCAGGCATTGTGTCTTTTTTTTAAAAAGCAGCATACTGAATCGTACAATCGAACCCATTGAAATGTTGGGTACCACTGTGGAGATTCTACAGTAAAATAAAAATTAAATATCTGAAAAGTTATTCATTTTATTGACAAATTGGGTGGCAATTCGAAATGTATCGTTTATAAATCATATTTAGCTATTATGTTAACACAGTTTAACAAGCATATATGAATTGTTATACTGAAAAAAATAAAATGTTTTACTAATTATCACACCATCTGTGCCAATACAGAGTATTGCATAAAGGAAGTTCAAAATTACATTTTTTTTTAAACACTCTGATATATCTAACATTACATACACTAGTTTTAAAACAGAAATCAAGGCTATTTCTATTTCACCTAAATATTTCATCTGTTTAAATTTGCACTGCAAAATGTTAGAATTTTATTTAGAAACATTTTAGAATGTCTATGATATTAAATCGAGAAAGGGTGAACCGCCACTCGTGTTCGTCTCTTCCATTCGGTGCTGTCTCGAATTCACCCTTTCTCGATTAGAATTTTAGACAAATAAAATATCCAACATAGAATATATTAAATAAAGAAAGGGCAAATCCCAGGACACCACTGGAGGAATGACGACGTCCGAGTTGGCAAGACTCGGTAAGATACAAAAAAAAAGAAACGAAGAATTTGCGAAACACGCGACAACTTGATCGAACTCACTCCAGACTTTCGTAAACTATTCAATAAATTGAAATATAAAGGAATTTTTTACAATGTTTCTTATTATTTATATAACCAGGATCCATTATATTATTTCAATTTATTGTGTATTAAAGTCTTGGTAGAGTTCGATCATTTTGTCGCGTGTTTCGCAAATGATTAAATTTTTTAATATTTTTTTACATCTTACCAGGTCTTGCCAACTCGGACGTCGTGTTCTGGGTGTTGTCCTTTATTTTGTACTACCCGACGACATATTCCTTTGTATTTATAATTCTAAGATACACAAAACATTTCTAGGCGATGCTGGTAATTTTTTGTCGTAGGATTATATCTATATCTCATCATAGAATATTAATAAAAAGAGCGAATAATATCACATACAGAGGTATAGAGGCTTTTGAAAAGTATAATAAAAATACTATAATTGACTAAGGAACGTACACCCCGACCATAAAAGAAAGCCTATACTGGAAACACAGTGAAACTCATCTTTATATAATTGAATCCGACACTACATTTTTAATTGCCCATATCCACCGTATACACGTATGGTACGCTTATATATAGAGGATAAACTCTTCAATTCAAAGATCTTCCAAACATTTAATGACATTGGGATAATGAAATTAGATAGAGTGTATTAAAAGTAAGTCAACTGAAATACGCTTACCTCGCGTTTGCGTCGAGGTGCTATTAAAGTTGTCATCCTGCCTAAGACAATTATCACTAAAAGATATGACGACGCTAAAAGTTTAATGAAGTTGGCGATCACACGATTATAACGCTCGTATTTCCGGCGCATTTCTTTGGCAATGAGACAACAATGTGCGCTCACAATGCGATTAAAATATCATAAGTTTCTTGATAATGAGTTTCAAAGTTGTGAAACATCAAAGTTAAATTAGACAAAAAAGAAATATTTTTGAAACTATTAAAGATGCACGCAAATTTTATATCTCGCATTCGATCTTTTTTTGTATAAGAGAATAAATTGGCATAGATAAAAAGTTATATTGTAGTGCACAAATTTTGATATCGTCTCCAATCTTCAAGTTCTTAAATCCTGGAAACATTCCCGAGCAATGTAAAGACGGTGTTCCCTCATCCCCCTCCCAGAATACCAGTTAGTTATGAAACCCATGATACAAATGCACGTAACGTACATATCCGGAAAAAACATTTACAGTACAGGAAGGAAACAGTCACAAAACATAGTTGCAAGTTTTACATTGGCCCGGCTTCAACTTCCTCCTGCACGACTTCACATTTGAAATATTCGTATGTCGAGCGCAAGGGGAATTTCAACCCAAAGAAGAAATCTAGCTTACAGAAAAAGGCAAGTGCTTAAACTATTCATTGCGATTTTAACGGAGTAGTGCTTCATTTTAGAATTATAATATTCCTTAACAATTTTATCTTTATTTAATTGTGCCGCAACCAGGCGTAGGGACAAACTTAAGTCGTTCGCGATTGATTTCGTCTACCTTTCCCCAAACCGCTCAAGTGCTCTTAGAGTTAAACAAAAGACAAATTCGGGACGATATGTTAGTTATATATATAGACTATTGAATATTTATATCTCTGAAAGGTGACTATTAAAAACCTTTAATGTGTTCGCGAAGCAAATCGAGCAGTTGAAGCGCGGAGCGTACATCGATATATTTCGGTACACGTTTTACGCTTGAGCAACTTTTCGCGTTTTCTCAACCATGTGCTACATATTACACGAACAACTAAGTTTATCCCACCCATCAACAATATCACCGCAGACGGTTCATACGACACCGAATAAGATCATGGTACAGTAAACGACAAACAAAACATTCCCGAAAAAATTAAACACCAGGCATAGCGCTGGAGAGAACTTACGGCGGCAAAACCATGGAATCGAACCAGGGACTGCCGAGCCACAATCAGTCGCTAAACCAACTGGGCTACGACGAGTCGTAATTTAAATGAGGCTATCGATAAGAATCAGCTACATCGATACGGGTGGTATATATTCATCCAAGTTGTAATTTGGTAGTGTTTTTTTGGAGTAATTTTTGTATTGATTGCTAAAGTGAGAGACTTTTTTAAATTTAGACATTGGAAAACATTAATCGAATTGAATGACATTTCGTACAGTTATTGGCAATACATTCCTTTTTGAATTGTCATCGTGCATGTGCGCGTTTGTGACGTCATCGTTTTGCTTTGCGATTCTTTTTCGTTATAATGTCACAGTATTATTATTTTCATAATAGTTTTGCATTGTAACTTTTATATTAATTTTTTTGTCACCAGTGTAGTAAGAATGATCGTTATTTCTTGATGTGCTCCTACAAACATTGCCATTGCAATAAGTAGGGGTACTAAAAGAGCATGATACGTGCTTTCTTTTTTTGTATCACAATCATGTTTGATAAATTTAAAAAACCGTTAAACTTCTTCGACTATTTTTGGATTTGATATTTTACTGCGTTTTCAAGTACAACAATGATTGTTCCTACATTTTTACGTTAAAAAAGCGCATATCGCGGTGCGATCAGTGTCACTGATCGCCATTTTTAGAATCGCAAAGTAAAAAAAACTATGACGTACGGTGGAAACTTAAAAAGAAATGCATTGCTTAGTATTCTGTTCCAACTTCGCTAACACACGGAGGAAACAATTTTTATTCACTGGGTTTGATTTCCGGGAGAGAAAAAGAGTATTTCCGTTTAAGTGAACAAAGAATAAACGTATGTCGGAAACAAATTTATAGACTTAATGGATCGTTCTTAGAAGAAACGAAAAAAATGCATGAATGAGAACAAAACTATGCCAAACATAAAAATATAGAAGCTAGTGAATAAATAACCTAGCTTAACGCAAAAACAGATTTTTTCATCGACAATAGCTTTTGGTTTCGCATCTGCGGATATATAAGCTATTCATGGAAAATAATCTCGTAAACATGCTGAAATATTCCGAAGAAACACATGAATAGAGAATGAAAGATTTTGCTTCTGAGATTTTAAATGAATTCCAGATTCGGGTGAACTTTGTTTGAAAATTAATTAGCTATTGGGATGTGCAGTCGGTGTGTTGATTTTTCATCCTCAGGAAGATGGACTAATAAGTACTGAAATAATTATGTAATCATTTTTTTCTATGTGCTTGTAAAATTTTGATGCATTTCCTCAAATAAATATCATAAGGATTGGCTGAATCCGCGTCCCTACAAAACTCACATTCTAGTGTGGCTTATTCCATCAGAAATGATTCGTGGGATCACCAAACTGGGTCATGTTCATTGGCCCAGGATGTAATACCTATTAACGGTGGTAATAATCATGCGGCGCTTTCACGTCATTGCTGTTAGTGACGACACGATGGATTTAGTTTCATTCTTTCTACAATTAAGGAGAACGACGCAACGAGGTTAAGGGTGAATGGTGAGCGTATCTCAAAGAACACAAACATTTAGAGATTCGGATTCTTTTAACATAGTTGCAGCTTCCTTGAGACAGCGCTCATTCTTCCCTGCGGCGCTCCAAGTGAAATTCGTGGCAGGGGGGAGCATGATCTTTAAAGAATAAAGTGCCCGAAGAACAGCTTTGTGGCCAAGCGCGATTTCAGAAATCGTTAAATCGCAGATGTGAAGTTCTAATCTCAGAGTGGATATGTTTAACCGCTTGTTTTCGTTCGATCGATTATTTAACTTATTGAATAAAGAGTAAAAAGCAACGGCTCAAATTCTGACAAATTCCCAATACATGTCGCGAATTTCGTCGAAAAACGACATTCACTGTCAAGTGAATCATAAATTGTCCGGCGGGGGAAAAAGCAGAATGAAATATGTGAGCATCCGGCGAAAAATGAAATGAAATGATAGCATACAAAATTACCAATAGTCTGAAAAATGAATTATCGACATGCTGTCAGAGGTCCTGACTAAAATATATTCTTTGAATTGACACATATATGTCTCGTTTAAGACGATTTTTAGTAAATGGGGGTAATAACTATTGCCGTACATGGCGTCCGAGCATCGCATTGGATTGGCTCGAATGGGGGGATCTGATTTTTGGAACACATATGACGACTTGCTGTTTCCCCTGCGCGAATAAAATTACTAAAATGTCGTGAACGAAACGTCAACCGGATTCTGTTATGTGTGTGTACATTTTCAGTAATTCCGGTGCCCGAGCGAACATCGAATCGACAATGCTCACGCAGCACACATTTGAACCAACATGGAAGAAAAATATACCAAATAAATTTTGATGACAGCTCTAATCGTGTGTGGGAGTGATGATGGGAGGAGGGAGGTGAAATGCGCAGAAACTTCATGTGTCCACGTCAAATCAATTGTGACTACAGTGCCGTCAGTAAATAGAAATAAATATGAATACCACTCGCATTGCAGCAAATTTATTTCCGTCTAAAAATTCTTAGTATGTCCCAATATATTCAATAAATGGATCGATCACTTACCTACTCCATTCAAGTAAAGTTCAATTTTTGATAGATTTCTACGATTTTTTTTAAATTCACGCCCTGCAGTGTAAAACATCAGTACAGGATTTTCTGTACCCCTCTTGGTGCTTAGGCACTATGTGAGGGGGCACATAAAAATGTAAGTGACGCTATAGGGAAAACATATGCTAATTGTTTTGCATATTAGCTAGAAATCCTTCGCCAATTAACTCGAAAATGCAAATCCTCTATTTTCATCTCGCGCTAACATCATCATCATCATCATCATCATCATGTACATCAATCTTTTCCCAAAGCGAGGGTTAGAATTTTAAGCTTACCTACACACTTAAAAAAATGTCTCATTTTTAAGACATTTATTGTCTTTTGAGATGTGGAAAAATTAAGAGAAATAAAATGTCTCAAATTACAATTCTCTCATTTTTAAGACAATTTGTCGTATTAATATATCTCGTTTCCCTATAATTTAAGACAATTCCAAATCTCAAATTGAAATCTCTCAAAAATGAGAGCGAAAAGAAGTCTCAAAAATGAGATATTCTCTCATAAGATATATTGGATTATCTTAAAAGACATATAAATTGTCTTAAACGACATTTCATCGTAAATTCAGACCACACATGTGTCATTTTTAAGATATCATTTTTTAGTGTGTATACTTGTATTTCGTTATATATATTTTTTTGGTTTTGTTATTTCATGACTGCTGAAGATAATAATAATATACTCTCACTATTTTACTATCGATTTAAATTAGTTGCCACAGAAGACAAATCTGGACGTTGTAACCCCTGGCGACTATCGCAATCAAATTACGAGGATTCAACAAACATTGCTCAAAAACCAAATTTATAAATACTGAAATTTAAATACTATCGCATGAATCCATTTTATTATATTTCTGACCTACATCACTTCATATACCATACCGTAGCTTCAACAATTTCTGGCCAGATGTTCATGAAAATCGATTGAAAATTGGCCAACATATTCCGAACATCGTTAGAGGGAAGTCCATATTTTATCGAAGCGAGTTATTGACATACACCGGCTCAATATTAAACGTATATACTCTGTACACTCTCGCATCATGTACCTGCATATGTCTTACAGATACATCAAAAATCTAGCTCCATGCTGGAAGGGAGAGTACATGGCATATGGTATCTGGTTTTCTGCAACGAGCCTGTAGGGTTTTTATCAGATGGTCGAGTAAAAAAAAATCTATATTAAAGTAAACATCAAGTTCAGACAACAATTTCAAGATGTTCTCTCGCGCGCACTCTTCTTTTCACGCAACAGCATCAACAAGCTTTAAATAAAAGTTAACAAGAAGACGTAGAAGGCTAACTAATGAAATTCCCAATGGGGAGGGGGGGCTCACCGTAAGCTATATGGCCAGTTCAACTTCAGAAATGAAGCTCTGTCAATTGCGCACTGTTGCTCCCCTAATGAAGTCACGTTACGTAATTGGAATTCCTATACAAACAAGTGGTCGTCGTCTTAAGTAGAAAATTAACGTCGCCTATACTGTACTTATTAAAGTTTGTCTACATATATCATCCATATATCACGTCCTCCGTGTTTAGCTGAACTAGATATAACTTGTGCTTAAAATTACTGGCACCGACACACTTTAAAAAATATCTCATTTTTAAGACATTTATTGTCTTTTGAGATGTGGAAAAATTAAGAGAAATAAAATGTCTCAAATTAAAATTCT
>JAQGBY010005363.1:0-14782 GCA_034698785.1 Mycogona germanica | reverse complement strand
GCCGGGAATCGAACCCGGGACCGCCGAAACCACAGTCAGTCGCTAAACCGACTGGGCTACGACGAGTCGTACACGTTGTTCTGGTTCATTTCCTTTAACATCGGATTTTTCAGTAACTATTTGGTGAAAATTATTTGTATGTCTTTTCCCCCAAATCAACTGTAGTCAACCACACTCAATTGCACTAATTTGCTCAATTGCTCAATTGCTCAATTGCTCTAATTCAGGGTTAGACACTGACGTGAGTTACACAAGATTGTTTAAGATACACCTTTGTGTCTTTATTTTTTGGTGGTAAGCTTTTTTTTATACATTTATTTCGCATTCAGTAAAAATTAGGCTCTGTGCCGATACCCGGTTATTCAACACCAGTATCCCGGAATCGAATAAACGATAACGCGCGCCAGGAATTGAACCCGAGATCTTCGCACAACGCGTCGGCCTCTCGGCAATCTGAGTCGTGACGTGACGGTTTATTTAGATTTTATTCTGGTTTGGACACGTCGGTGTCTTACTTCACCGTAGATGGAGATTTTAACCTATGTGGGGGGAAAGAAATTCACATTTACTCGAGTACACATGGCCAAAGACAGTATAGTCGGTCAATCGATTTTCTTAATCTCTTCTTATAGGTGATACGCGCGGGCAGGCAGAATTACTACATGTTCAATCCCTGTTCGTCACCAAATCCACCTATCTATGAGATGCAGGCGTTTTCCGCTGTGGCGCGTCCAAATCCCTGTGCGTGTGTGAAGACATTGGGGTTACCATCACAATAGCGGGCGAAGGCCAAAGAGGTTGAGAAACCGAGAGGGCAGAAACAAATACATGGTCGTTTACACCGAGGTTCGTGAGTACACAGTGCGGCCTCGTGTTTCAGACTTAATTAAACCATGCAGAAAATATTCGTTTATCAATATTCTTATTTTTCTACATATTAAATTTGGCATTATGGCCGCAAACATTTTGCCCTGAGGGCCATTAAGTAGCGTAAGGTATCACAAGTTCTTGAATTTGAATCGTGGATTTCGTGTGCCGAAGCAGTTCCTAAAATTTCATTTTTGCTAGCTTTTGAGAACAAAAATAAACACTACCTTGATCATGGTGTCGAATTTTGTTTGCGAATAAAATTCGAATTCAGTGTACCGTTATACTTGACCGTGTTACACAGGATATTATGTACCCCTCTTTTCGCTGCGGCACTCTGTGATAAACACATTTTCACTAGAAACCCCACGCGGATCCTCCAATCCCCGGGATAGCTTCAACTAAGCTAAGACGAGTCGTGTAAACTTCACTAATCGCGAAAACCGGTTTTCAACATTGTAATGAGTTAACGCACGGTTAATGCCCCTTCGGTAATGCAATCTACCAACGTCTCAAAAACTCCCCCCGAGTGTCTTCCCGCAATGCACTGATTTAACAAGACGGTAGATGAGACAGGTTTAAATTTAAGCTTTCATCCCAGCCATTGATTACTTCGTAAAAGTTCAGTTCGCACTTATGATGAAAGTTGCATACCAAACTGACTACACAGTTTTACATATTAAATCATTTGATTTAAAACGCAGTTCCTGCTTCTTACTGCACAAAAGCACATCCACACAGCGCTGCAGATTGTGAATCGCCGACTCAGTTTCGATCGATGACATCCGCTAATATCGTCAGTCAGCCGCGGTTAACAACCCGCGGAAAACACGGTACCCCACTTTGGTTTCGTCTGCAACCACGTTGTTCGTGATCAGACAAATTTCATTACACATCTTGGTGCCAAATTCTCGGTTGTCCATCTCGACAAATTATTTGTCTCGACATACATGTATATTCCCCAGAGAAGGAGAGATAGATAAAAAACGGAAGCATTCAATCGCGTCAATAGTGCCGAGTGATTTAAAAGCAAATGATTGGTTTAGCCACGCTCTAACGGTCAGCCATTCATTTTCGCTGGGGAAAAAGGGTGACTCAAGTCGGTGACGTGCGTAGACGATATACGGAACGCGACCAATCAACGAAGCTGTGTCGAATTAGATTCCAGTAACGCGCCCGTCATGCAATCATAAGCAACTATCCGCAGTATATATTTTGTCTTTTATACGCAAAGTGTCGCTTTTTAGTGTCGACGCTGATCGAAAAGTATTCGAGGTCCCAGTCACGGAATTACGGTTATCCAGGGGAAGGAGGAGGGGGGGGGACGTTCGTAAGGTCTTGGTTTTATTTATTTTAAGTGGAATGTACGTACAAATGAGAGACAGTGCGAACCAAAGACCCGAAAGGCATATAAGCAGCTCATAAGAACATTTTTGGAATTAGTACAACTCGAGTAATCCAAACATTAAAATTGCCTTTCCTAAACTAAATTTGAGCAAAACCAATTCAAGCACAGCACCCGAATCATGAAACGCTTAAATTCAAATTTCCGCTGTGACAGTTAATTTATTTGTACGTTGATTTTTCTCGATTGGTACCTTACTAATTCTAGAAATAAAGACGAATTCATAAAATTTCGTGTGGATGCATCCACGTAACTTTACCTACTCTAATAACTTGTCATAGATTGCCACTGTAGAGACTTCCCTGCCACCTAGTGGTGGGAAATGAAAACATTTGAACAGCTTGTGCCTCACTATCAAGGAGTGAAGCAAACTTCGTCGGCATCATGCGGTGCCGAATGGTATTATATATTTTCCTTTAAAATTCGTTCGCACAAAATTAGGAACCTTCAATTATTACTGTAACAAAAAAAAACCAGTGCGCTCCTAACAGTAATCTTAATTCTAAGATTTCTTTTCTTAGCTTAAACAAGTGTCCAGCTTCAGAACCATGTATCAGTTTTTTGCGACGGTTCATTCATATTATAAAAAATCGAGAAAGAGTGAATTCCGGACAGCACCGAATGAAAGAGACGTCCCTGAATTCATCCTTTTTCGATTTAATATCCTACAGACGTTCTAACAAAAATCTTTCTCATTATAAAGAATGTTTGTTGAGGAGGTTCACCGGTGATTGCTCATCTTATAACTCACCCAGGTAGGCGACCTGCTAATTTTGCCTAACCTAGGCTGCCTAGGAAAGGAATCTTCAACGTCCCGATATTGTTTAGGCACGGGTCATGATCTTACTTCCATGAGAAAGAAGGTTAAAAATGGAGGACATGAGAGAAAGAAGGTTTTGAAAGAATTTCTCCCGCACGAAAAATTCCAAAGGTGTCGGCCGGAATCGAAACCGCGATCACGACCCGCCATGAAAACGCTCTAACCTCTCGACCATTTGTCACCTAGCTAATAATAATACTTAATATTACTAGTAATAATAAAGTAATACTAATAGTAATAATAAAGACTAATCTTTGTGTTCCGCCGTGCTGAAATTGGTTGGAGGATGAGATGGTCCTTGACTCAATTCCCGGCTCGTGATCTTGTTTAATCAAGAGCTGGAAAAGTATAACTCTATCTTAAAATTAAAGAAGTTACTCTTTCACTCGAATAGGTTACCAATCGTCATAACTTCTCGTCACTGGCGAACCGTAATGGATTGAAGAAGAGAAAAAAACTGTACGAGAGCAGTTTTTTTTACGCAATCTGTTTCTGACCGATTCCCATCCATTCTGACGCATCCCTATATCGTCGTGGGGCAATTCCGGGCTGCGGCAGTGCTGGCGGGTGAATAATGGGGCTTTTCCGATAGCTCACGTATTGCGAGCCTCCCCTCCCTCTCACTCCTTAAGATGCCATTCTCGCCTCGCACGCGCGCGCGCCAGGGCGCTCCGGAGCGCTATCCACGTACGGCTCCGTCACGGCTACACGTACGCGCTAGGTTACGACACAGGCGGCGCCTCAGCACGGCGAGACGAGCGAAGAAATCGCCCGCGAAAACATGTGCCCATCGCCGCGGGAAGTCAAACCGCGAGGCGCCGCACCGTCTGGCACGCGCCGCACCGCGCGTGCCGAGACGGCGTCTGCCCGGCGAGACACAGCCTCTGTCTCTCGACAAATCCGCGTTTGGAAAGCCGATAGGCGTGATACTGACTCGCCAGTGAGCGCGTTCCAGTAACCTGGGGGCCGGGGACGATCTAGTCGTCAAAGAACGAATTGCGTAATGATCGTCAACTTAGAAAACCATCTTCATTACTGTGTGTCGATGTTCTTCCAGTTGAAAGGTGATCGACTTTTCTATGCAACCGTGTTTCGGCTATCGGTTAACGAATTTCGTATCCCGGTCGAAAGAAGTCCTAACTGGTGAAACCATTGTTGGGATTTCAATGTTTCACTTTCGATTGTTCTTAAGAACACAACACAAGCGCTGCGAATGCGAAAAGACCATAATTACCACCCCTGGCGACATGAATACGCCACCAGCGGCGGCAATTGGATCCAAATGGGTCGAACGACATTTCTGCACATTCTTAAAATGTCTGGCCAATATCTCGAATCTTATACAGAATCATAAAAAATAAGAATATGGTCATATGAAGCTGAACCGAAAAATAAAAAAAGCAAAGGTAACGAAAAATAAAATAAATGAAAATATGAGTAAATAAAAAATTGTAAAATTTTAAAATTTATGCATATAACATATTTTTAAAATACTGTTCTGTATTTTATTTTATTTTAAGTGTTTGTCAAATCCAAGTCTGTATTTCATTTTCTTAAAAAATTGCGCAACATTTGAAACTCAATTTTGTCTAACATTTCCGGGCTGACTTTTAGCGGGATTCCGAGATTAATTCCTGAAAACCGTATTAACAATTTCTATAATTATAAAAAACTCGATTCAGCGAATAAATTAGACATATACGAATAATTATACCTGTACATGTAGACTTCATGCTAACATTACGGCATTTTCCATTTTCTAAACGTCACGCTTCAACGACACAAACCACAATAATAAAATATTCAGTATAAAAATGAAACTCATTCTTTTAAATGGACATGTCGAGTAATTGAAAACCTATGGCGATAGAAATCTCAAAATGTTGATTATCCGGATAGCAACAATATCGGACTTGAACGATTGAATGCATTATTTGTCGAAAGATGAACTTTTATTTTTACACGATTAAATGTATTAATTAGAATATCAAACTTAAATATACATGTGCACACTCACCTATGAAATAAAATTACGCCAGTGTCTAAATTAGGGGGTGATCGCGGAATCCCGCTAAAACCCAGCCCGGAAATGTTAGTCAAAATTGAGTTCCAAATGTTGCGCAATTTTTACCTTTGGCCAACCTTTTGGCCAAGCCAAAATGGTAAAATGTAAAGATGCTAAAAAATAATTACCACTTTATCACTTTGAATAGAAATTAATTTTTTCTGGTAACAGTGTAACCAATCTTGATTTAGAACGAACATCATCCGAAATTCCCAATATTAAATTCACCCATTTTGCCACATCACTTTTACACAATTTTCTTTGATAATTTCGACGTAAGTTAATCCCGCAAAAGATTTGGTAAATAAAATATTGACGCAAACAAATATCGTTTTCATTGAACCAAAGGTAATGTGATTGTAAATGCATTTCCTTAAAATAATGGTTTTCATAAATCGCTAGTCACCAGATATCTAAAAGAAGGTAAACATAATTTTACCGGGTTAATAAAAATCACATTCGTTTAGATACAGATTATTTTACCCCTTTCAACTGCTTTTATCGTAAAAGGTAATTACGTCCCGTATATATTCCCGCCATTTCCGCCTTACAACAGCAAATGTCCCGCCCGCGCACGAAAATTCCAAGTGGTGGGCAAATAAAATCGAACCATAAAAGTGAGAAAACACTCTCATAAAATCGAGAGACTACAAAGTGTAAAATCTTGATAGGATAAACAAGGTAAAGAGAGAGAGAGTACTCACCGCCGCCCACAAAGGAAGAATAAGGTCCGTCGTTGTAGATGACTTTCTTGATAGCCGCCGGATTGGGCGAAGAGGGGGTGGGGTGGGGGGGAAACACGATCACCGGCAATTACGTCACAGGTAACAACAAAATGTGTATCGGAAATAGATATGTGACACAATTATGGGCAACCCAATGAAGCGATAGTTTTTCAATTCACCCTATAATTGTATTTTTTGTTGTCTTCAGGAAGTGGACGTCGACGGAGCTGTCGGGGGCGGGAGAACAAAACTTGTTCAACTTCTTATCGCGGATACTGGAAATTATGGATACGAGGTAATTTTTTTCCCTGTCCTGGTGTTGTTGCTAGCTGAATCACCTGGCCCCGAGAATTCCCCCGTCAGATTTTCGGCAACAGCAACCCCTTTCTTCTCCCGTACCGTCGAAGCACACACACACACACGTACACACGAGACGCGCGCGAGATAAGATAGTGTGTGTGGTGGTGGTGGTGGGGGGTGAAGGTGGAACGATTTGCCACGTTAAGCCTACGGAGTTAGGCTTCGTGAGAGGTCGCAGCAGCGGCGGGCGACACGGAGCAAAGTTGGTAGTTGTAGAAGTAGCGGATAGCGGCAGCGGGGGAACAAGGTATTCGACGAAAAGGTGTGTGTGTGCGCGGGAGCGACTGAGAGTGTGAGATAGAGAGCGAGCGAGCGAGAGATGAAAAGTAGGGAGCGAGCGCGCGCGCACCACACGAGAGATCTAGACGAGGAGACGACACAATTTGACGTTGTGCTAGACTGCGCGTCGGCGTCTGTGGTAGCGGCGGCGGCGGCGGCGAGCGCGTGCGGACCTGCGAAGAGAGCGGCACTTCAGCGCTCGACGGGAGCGAAACAAGCGCGGCGTCCGAAAACAGCGTCAAGAGAGATACACTCGCCGAGAACGCCACCAAAGCTGACTATTAAGCTCTCTCGTTAGGTAGCTCGCTAGCTAGGTAACGGCGCACGCGCGCACCGACGTGCGAACGCCCACAAGATATAACTTCCCAGTAACGCCACCAGATGGCGTAAGCGGACAGCGACGGACACGGAACATTATAAAACTTTATAGTTTCTCCGCAAATCACCGGTGAACATCTTGCGTAGTTTGTTTTTCGCCGCATCCCCGCGTATCGAGTGTTATTAGATTATCTTGCCCGTGTTTTTTTGGTCGTCTATGTATATACTATTGCTCAGTTGACATTTTTTTTTGGATTTGACGGTCTTCTGGGTTGATGGTGGATGCTGGCAGACGATCAAGATATCAGATAAATAGATCGCAATTTTTTGTGTGTTCGCTATGATACACGTTATAGTTATCCTGACGCCATTTGTCCCAGACTGTCTCGAATCCAAATATTTATCCTCCCTGCAAATGAGAGTTCTGGTATCCTTTGGTGGAATTCCAGAATTTTTTTAAAAATGCAGTTATATTTATGATGCAATCGCACAGACATGTAGAGCGTTGCTTTGTCCTATCGGCTATCGGCTTAGCAATTTCGGCTTTCCGCCATCTTGGCTCAGCCTTATAAGATTCACTTATATTCATCCATCAGGACAAGGAATCCAGCCATACCTCGTGTTCCACAGTTGAATACATGTTGAATTTGGAACGTGAAACAGAAATTCGTGCAATTCGCTTCAGCTGCATCCCAGTCAAGTCACCTGATGTCGCGCCCTGTGCTTTGGACTGTTGAAACGGGCGCTAGGACATCGCCGACCTACTACTTCGGATGGTCTATGGAAAGTGTGCCAGGAGGAGTGGGACAACATTGACCATCACGCGCCTCAACACGCTCATTCATACTGTGGAAATTTCCCTGCAGGGCGATTGTTAGGAAACGTTGCCAACGCATCGAGAACATCAGGTGGCGGAGAATTGAAATTTCACATGGTATACAGCTTTTTAAAAATCGGTCAACAAACAGGAAACAACCCTGTGTACTTCTGTTTCCTGGATTTTACTGAGAGACTCCAACCACAGGATTATCCAATAAAGTTTAACTTCTGTCATGCTTAATCGTGGCGCACACACTTTTTTGTATGGTTGTAGTCCATGGATAATTAATAAACAACTAAGGTCACCCATTTTAGCTAAGCAATGTGTAAGCATAATGGTTGAACAACTACATCCAATTTGATTGCAGGAATTAACATTGGTATTTTATTACTGTTCATAGGTTTTGGAAAACATTCGTTAATTCATGAAGCATTTAAACAATTCAGCAATCGCATTCGTCAACGCTGCCGCTTGCCTGTATGAAACCTCCCTTGCGATCGTAGTCACAATTGAAAACCATTGTCAGTTCAGTCCTTAATGGCAGCTCATTATTGAAATTTTCCTTTATCTTTTTCTGGATTTCGTCAGCTCCTTGTTTATTCAGTGCAAAACAGCGCAGGTCTGGAATAATTTTTTGAATTAATTTACATGAAAGTGATAAAAGAAATTCGAAAATCTACCACACATCGTTACAAAATAATAGCACTGACAATAAGAAGCAATTATTTTTTACTCAAAATAAAGCAGCTAGAAATTGCGAAACTCCTTATGAGTTAGTTAGGTGTGAGACCAAATCCTTCATATACGTGCAATTCAAATAAATTATACGCTATCAGCAATTAGTCTATTCGCAAAAAATCCGTAAAAATAAATGCCATGCGAAATTTTCTTCTGACCATGCTTTGGTGTCATTCTTTTTTAAAAATATCTTTGAGTTCCTGTCACAATACTTACATTGGATGAATTCACCTTCATCTTCGCAAGAGTATAGGCAGAAATAATGCTCACTGTCGTTCATGATTAATTTACGGTATGACACCTTGTTGCCTGGAATATAAATTAAGAATGCGTTTGTCGCTAATATGTCATACTTCTTAAACTCGACGACATGTTGCTATATTTGAGCCTCTTACAACAATTATAATCAACAGACCTGCATCATCGGTAGTGTTCCATTGATTCATTGCTTTCGCAACGATGACATCAAGGGGGTAGCTGGCGTTGTTATAACTGGAAATGTATCATGATATATTGTAGAATAGATAATTGCCCGGCTTCGCTCAGAATCATAGAGGAAAATGCGGTCCTGCTAGAATATTTTCAATTTTAATGGATTCTCGTTTGAATTGTGGCATCTTGTCTATGACAAATACATGTAGTTGAAAAATTTGAGAAACTATATGACAGGGTTTTATTTGTCAAAGAAAAGCAGGGGTGTCGGAAGTCCGTGTCCCAAAATTATCTATTCATAACATTCCCTATTGTCCCTAACATGGAGACGTTTGGGACACCGGTGATTTTTAATTTTTTTTTTTTTTTTAATGTGGGGGCACACCCCGTCACTCCCCCTCCTGCGAGAGGGAGGACTCCGACCAACCCCAAAACCTGGACGAATCCAGCGGCGAATTAACTGACTTGTGACTCGACGGTTCCGGGTTCGATTCCCGGGGCGGGCTCTCGAAAATTTTGATCAACGGGGTACTGGACGTGCCCCTCGCACCATGAGTGTACCCATAAGCACCATGAGGCGTTAAACTCATTCACGAAAGGTTATAAAATACGCTGAAGAGCATACTTACGCGGTTTGGAACAAGGCAGTTGCTCTAGTCTCGTTTCCATCTCGGTTTCCTATATAAAATAGTTGGATACACTGGTCTATTTTGGGATTGTTGCTGTAATACAGATTATGAACAAATGGCTGGCAAGTCTGGAAAGAATTAAAAAAAGAATTGTTAAATGCATATGTGATGCTGATATAATAGTCAAGGAACTTGGAATAATGGAAATTCGGTGCTATCATTAATAATATTAAGCGCCTACATTACTATATTTAGGAATATTTTATATTTCAATTAAAATAACAATTTTGCGACTGCTTGTAAGGCCCTTCATTTCATTTAATCTTGCCTAAAAATTATTGGCTAGCTTCTACAGTGTAGTTATTTAAAAAACATTTTTTTTAAGAATTATAAATGTGAGTTGGCGTTATAAAAAAATGTTAATTGGTGCTGCAGTACCGAGTAGGACACATCATTTCTTACATACATATTAAATTTAAATTCAATGAAAAAATGTAGCTATGCACTCGATGAGCCATAATGCGTCCCACTATGTGGACAGCACCAAGATGACTGAGAAACTCAGTATATATTTCGAACATACCTTCCCCTCAAACCTCGCTACAACCAAATTAAAGACTGCTTTCTGGTCTAAATGCACATGCTCAAATTTATTGTGAGTGCATACTTACTATTCTGGCATCGTGTGAAATATCTTTTGGCAACTCGTCGCATCTCTTCGCCGCAACCATGGCCACCATCATGCATCCCAGGAAGGCAGAAACAAGTATAGACTTCATCGTTCTGACAGTACCGAAGATTACTTGAAAATATCAGCTAGTAGACTGGAACTGGAGAATGTGATTAACTATGGCCTATAGCATGCCCTTTTTATACTAGCGTTGCTTACAAACAATTCAATATGATCAAGTGTTGTCCTTATAGTAACTAACTAACAATATGCTAGAACACAATAAATCACTTTCATTTGTTGAAATAATATAATTAATTCAATCGTGTGTTTGTACTAATGAGGGCAGGAATATTTTAATATGATCGGGCGTTGATGAATCGTAACTACCAATAATTCATTTCCTATTGGTCTGAGCGATGATTACGTGGCGACCTCGTTCTGACCTTAACCCATATGTTGCAGATATGGCGAAGATTGATCAATTAATTTACTATTCCGGTGTTTGCGCCCATCAATTACATATTTAATTTATTGTGCGGGACAGGCCAAGACGAGAGTAGTAGTACATCATCCGCAGTTGCTGTCAGCTTTCACAATGTCATGGTCGCGTGAACAACTGTTGTGACAGAGACCTTCCAATCTTTAAGGTATAAATGAAACTCCTCTGTTGGGTGACATCTCTTAATTGGCGGTATTTTCATACGAAGCGAGCAACCAGTGCCCTGTGCATAGCTAATCTTTGCTTTGATCGGCAATAATTATTTCACGCAAACACAATTAAGAATAACGATGAGGCATATTCGTCACATACGATACGATCTATACAGGTATTTGTGCCCGGATATCGTTACACTGAGACAGCTCCAGTGATTCACGTCACCATGATGTCGCACATGAACGGCATCCTTGGACCTATTATTTTCCCCTCGCCGATTGTTACGAAATGGTGACTCGCAAGAATGACTTTTTATTAATTTGAAAATATACAAGTAATTAATCTCTGTTCCTGTTTTCAGAAATATGGAAAGTGTAAAGAAGCAGTGCTGGACAGGAATGGAACGGAGCGTTCCCGTTACAGGTAACGTGTTACTTTTCTATGGAACGGAGGAACGCCCGCGTTACATTGGATTTCGATGGATAACGATGGATTTCGTTATTTGGAACGGAACGCGTTCCTTTTTCAAAGTAACCCTGGAACGCCCAGTTACATTTTCTAGAAAGGAATGAAGTAACGCCAACGTTACATTTTTTGCGATGTAGTAATGCCCTCGTTCCATTTGAAGAGGAACTTACCCAACACTGCAAAGAAAAAACGTGAGTTCCTTGTTTCCTGGCTTTGGTTTGATATCTAGGTAGAGGGATCTTTAATGTGTATCTGATATCATACAGGCACGGGTTCCACGGCGGGTTCCATTCCGATCTCATCGAAACATAATATTTTCTATACTACTACATCTTGTGTTATCTTTTTTGTCCCTTGACTAAGGGATTAGAGGCACCCTCCTCCAGGAAGTTGGGAGTTTTGCTGGTCCAGAGGAACACACATCAACAGGAAGTGACCAAGAAGTTGGGAGTATTGCTGTGTTACTAGAACCCTCACCAACAAGAAGTGACCAGGGAGCTAGGAGTATTGCTGTGTTACTAGAATGGTCACCAACAGGGTGGGCAGGAAGTATTTTTAATATGTCACACTGTAGTCAACTGCATACAGGATTTTCTTTAACCACTCTTAGTGCTTTGGCACTATGTGATACACACATTTTCACCAGTACCCCGGGATCGAAGTATTCGAGAGCCCACACCTGGAATCGAATCCGGGACTACCTAGAATTGAAAAATGTTGCGGTATCAAACAATCAGTCTATGGTTGTGCGCAGCGGTGTCGACTAACATGTTACAGCTGTGTGTATTTCTGCACCAATCAGCTAATATATATTCCTATAAATTATCATTGTTAGCTACAAATAGACACCTCATTAATCACGGAAAATCGACGAGCCAGAATGTCGATCAGTATATGGGTCATTGTAAACTGCATATTAATATATCACCACCTGAATATACACATTATCGATTCTCAATCCATGATACACCATTCAACAGCTACGCAAGCACATTTAAGAGAAATATAATGTCCCAGTCTCAAAATGCCATAATATGTTTTGTGCAACAAGGTGCAACCCCGTGAAGTCCCCCGACATCAGACCACTAGACTTTTTTGGGTTTGGTTATTTGAAACAAAAAAAATTTCATCGCAAAGCTACTGCACTGACAGACCTTTGAAAAGTGTGCAGAGACGTGTGGAGCAAAATCACACCAGAAATAACCTCAAAAGATTTTGATGCATGGAAACGACGGTGAAGGGTGGTTAGCCAACAGAATGACCAACATATTGAGCAAATTAAATGTATCCGTCGCCGAAAAATAAAAATGCTACAGTGATTCAAAATCATTTCATTTTTGCCAATTTACCCTCTGTACATCGTTACGTTGAGATCAGATTTTTAAATTGTGAAATATTTGAGAATATTGAGGTGCTTATTGACTTCTCTATAATTTTTGTTTTGTTTCCATCAACTATAGTCAACCGCACTACAGCCCTTACGTCCCCCTCATGGTGCTTTGGCACTGTGCGAGGGGGAACGACCAGTACCCCGGGATCGAAATTTTCGAGAGCCCGCGCCGGGAATCGAACCCGGGACCGCCGAAACCACAGTCAGTCGCTAAACCAACTGGGATACGACGAGTCGTACTAGTAAATTGTTAAAACTTCTATTACACACAACACACTATCACACACAAAAAGAAGTGTTCAGATATTTCGAAATCATCCCAGAAACGAAAAATAGTTTTCGACTGCTCTGGTCATACCCGCGGATCATCTGACAGAGAGGTAAAGACGGCGGACGACGAGACGATGCAAAGGTTCAAATCAGCTTCTTTGTTTACACACCTTCACATATGTTGAGCTATTTCGACACCTTCTTGTTGTTTGGCCAACTATAGCTAGTCAGCGTCACCGGCAATGGCAATTCCCAACTCCTTTGTCCCTACAGATTACCGTGAAAACAAACGCATCGGCCTTTAATTGCATTAGCAGCGCCAACTGCGAGCTCGTGTAGCGTATGAGCTAGAGCTGATGCTGCCCCCTGCGATATCTTAATTCGGGAAACTAACATAGCAAGTGCTTTGTCTGGTTGCTCACTTCTGGGAGTAAACCCTGAAGGCTATGTTTTAAATAATCCGTATAAGAAAGGGATATGTACGCCGCACGACATCCATAGTTTCCACGCGACTAGATTTCGATCAGCTTTAAATTACTTTGATCGCTGCCTCCATATTAACCGAATACGCATTGTTGCTTTTGCCGCCGTTATAATGAAACAACAATTTCGGAAATTGCTTAGTTTATTTTGTAGACAATTGTCAAAATAAAACTAAGTCCTCCCAACATGCACGGTTAAAAAAGGGCTTCGTAAAAATATATTTATGTGCCGAAACCCCGCCCGAACTGTCTTTGTGTCAGCACAATGGTTCCCTCAGCAGTTTACATAGGTCAAGGCGTTTCTTAGAGTCAACGTTTGCAGACAATGGATTTAGCGTTTCCTCATGTACGGCTCACTTCAATGTGTGCATGTGATAGACGAGTGATCGTATTATATCTCACTTACAGCCAATTTCGTTGGACAAACAGCGTCCGCGAGGCCGAAAAAGGAACGGCACGCACAGCATTGTGGGCCAATTACAATCAAGCGTCAATTAAGGGGGAAGCGACTGAGTTTTCTTCAGCAAAAGTCGGAAACATTGGCGAGTGGCGACATATGGTGCATGAACATAAGTAGGACCAAATCGGCCATTAAATTACGTTGCTATTGCAAATACACTATACTTGGCGATTTAATTCCCGTGGTTTCATAAATAAATTTATGTAGTTATGGAAATCATAAATGCTAAAGTGGAATTTGGCGTTGTTCAAATAACATATTAGATACTTGTATATTAAAAATATATCCATTTAAAGCCCTGAAGTACAGGTATATATCAAACAATAATATGACCGATATGGTTCCTATAACTGCTCCTGGTGACTTCCAGGGTGGAAATGTTGATCTTGACGCAATTGCCTTTAATTGTGGAATAAAAAAACCTAGAAATTATATTTTGGCTTATCGCACTAGTGTTTTGTAATTTCTAATTCGTAAAAATTAAAACAGTAACATTATATAAAGGTTAATTGGGAAAAGAATTGCTTTATTTTATGAACAACTCAAACGTTTCACAAATTCGGAAACTTTGTCAGTGATAGTGGGAAATGTGAATTACTATTTCTACAGAAGTCAGCTTAATTGAAAATCGTGTTTATAGAGTGCAGAGAAAGCCTCAAGCCCATATATTTATCGTTACTGAATTGAAATTCCAAAGTATTTAAACTACAATTCCGTAATATAAGAATTCAGTACATTGTATTTGTATTTATATTGCAATTCCGTTTGACGTCAAACAATGATTGTTTAGCAATTTCGCAGTATCATCTAATATTTCACCATACGCGATATTTTTTTTTTTTTTTTTTCACATCAACTGTAGTCAACCGCACTACAGGCTTACGTCCCCCTCATGGTGCTTGGGCACTGTGCGAGGGGGAACGACC
>JAQGBY010005362.1:0-14783 GCA_034698785.1 Mycogona germanica | reverse complement strand
CTTTCGAGAGCCCGCGCCGGGAATCGAACCCGGGACCGCCGAGCCACAGCCAGTAGCAATACCGACTGGGCTACGATCATTATAAACTCGAGATAGTGATGCTTGCAACACAGTTTTCCGTGAATTTTGGAATCGATAAAAGCACATTAATGATGTAATTTAGTCAATCTTAGTAAAAATGATTAGCGAATAGACCAGGCAACAGATTTTATAATACAATGTACAATGTATTCGCCCGTTGCGATTTTAGCTTCTCGTATCGCAACAGTTATATTCGCTTAACCAATGCTTCGGTATTTTATTAGTTCAAATTTGACCTTGACTATATACAAGGACAGTCATTCTTTTAGAATCCAGCACACAATTTGTTTGACAAAAATGATGCTCCCTAATTTCATAGCAACACCCAGTTGCTCGATCAAACGAGCACGTGCCCTTACTCAGTGATTCTGCTGTCAAGATTGCCAATCCATAACCTGTTGGCGTCTGCGCCCTCCGATGGAAGCGGATCCAAAGGGAGCGGTTTTTCGCCTGCCTGGACGGACAAAGAAACAAAAGCAATCAGACATTAGATCCCAACATTCAACAGCCCTGCTGGGCAATGGTTGAGCTTGGAGGCAAGTTTACAAGATTAATAAGAGAGGTTCAGGTTTGAATCATTTCAGCATGAGTCGTGGTAAGGGGCGATTTATGCATACCTGATTGGAGACAATGCAGTTCACTTAGTTAGGCTTAGATATCGGTATCATTTCAGGACAAATATAGGCAAGGGACAGACTCGAAATGTTCATTATAGTTACCTCTGCTTGCACTGAACTCATTTTATTCACTTTTCATTGTCAAATCCTCTCAGTCTCCATGAAAATCTCCCAACAATTCACAGGTCAAACAGGCCCCTGTCCAAAAAATGTCACTTGCCAACGATTTCGCATTAAGACTTTAGCGTCTACATGCAGTGTTGGGACCAATGCTTGTTAAGTGGGGATAGACTAGCCTCTAGACTATCCATGAATTTTCACATTGTTATTTCACCAAACCCTCGCGAGATGGCACAACTAGTGCCGAAATCTTTGACGGGGCGCTAAATTTTAAATGCCGCCTGAGTAAATTGTCAAGCAAACGCAATTAACTTGAAACACAAAGAACCCTGTAATGAAACTCAAATGACAACATTCTACCAAACTATATATTTCATTCTACCAAACTATATATTTCATTCTACCAAGCCAAAACGGCTCCAGCAATCAGGAAAGAAATGCTATGTGCACTGTGGGAAGTGCGTGCGCCATTCGAGGTCGATCGCAGCGACATCTAGCCGCAATTGAACGACCTACGCCATCAGCTGATTGATAACATGTGCGATAGCCTGAATCTTACCGCTTACATTGTGAAATAATTTAGCGTCCATCGTTTGCTGTAAACACGTAAAAATCACGATTTCACTTCATCAACCAGACAAATTACAATGAGAAACGCTTTGGTAAGAGTTTTCACCTTGTCGGCCGTCGGCATTGGTGGCTGGTATGCTGGGTCCCGTTACGAGCAATCGTCCCAGACGACCTGTTCGCTGCCGGTGCCTGTGGTGAAGGCGGCGTTGCCCATGCCGGAAGAACGCACCGCACCTGTCAACCGTGGCTCCGAGATCATGCGATTCGGCTTTCCCAGCTTGGACCAACTGAAAGCCATGGACGATTTCGTGTTGTCCTACGATCGCCGCAACCGGACCGCCAACTGGGTTTTCGAGCACCTGACCCAGGACAACCTGCGCCACGACTCTCAGGTGAAAACTTTGATCGTAGCCCAGTTGGTATTGCGACTGATTGTGGCTCGGCGGTCCCGGGTTCGATTTCCGGTGCGGGCTCTCGATTATTCGATCCTGGGTGTTGGTGAAAATGTGCCACTCACATAGTGCCTAAGCACCAAGAGGGGTACAGAAAATCCTGTACATGTATTGTATTTATTTTTGATTTGTTCAATTTGTTACCTCACTGTTTTTGTTTATTATGGGAAGTTGCGCCTAGATATTAGTTTTAACTGTTTTCTTCTGTTCTTTTTTTCTTTAGGTGGATCGAGCCAAGTGCAGCTTCTTCGAGGACAACACGGTACACCCGCTTTTCCGCTCCACCAATGACGACTACAAGGGAAGCGGATTTGACCGTGGCCACCTGGCCGCCGCCGGAAATCACAGAGTGGAACAAAAGCATTGTGATCAGACATTTTCATTGACCAACATGTCTCCTCAGGTAGGCAAAAGAGAAGGATGCATTTTATCGTTATTTCGTAGTTGGTGTCGTTGCTATACATGTAACACATAAAACGTACGAATGAAGTTACATAAGAATAATCAATCATTTTCTTTTTTTTATAGGTTGGCAAAGGTTTTAATAGAGATGCATGGAACAAATTGGAGAAATACGTTCGACATCTCACCAAATTTTACATGAACGTGTACGTTTGTACAGGACCATTATATTTACCAAGGTACGCTGCCGGTGAAGATATTATCATGTCTTCTCATTTGTTCCTAAAAATTCAACAAAAAGAAGCACTGGCACGAATTTTAGCAGTCTCTTTTTCAATCACTGGAAACGATTTTTCGCCGATTTTAGTATTTTTAGATTTTTAAATCAAATCTTATAAAATGATCCGTTATTATTTTTCAGGATGGAGCAAGACGGAAAAATGTACGTAAAATACCAGGTGATCGGAAAGAACCAAGTAGCAGTGCCAACTCACTTCTATAAAGTTATTGTGGGCGAAACGAAAAATCACGAATTGGAAATGGAGGCCTACGTAATGCCAAACGCAGTAATCGATGACAAAACGTCTCTCGCCTCGTTTCAAGTGCCGGTCGAGAAAATCGAGAAAGCAGCTGGCTTGCTATTTTACGACAAGATACCTAGAAATCAGTTCAAACGTGTCAATGGTGGCAAACTTAAATTAGCCTGAGTAACGCCTATTTTTAACTGTTTTTCTCTGGTTTCAATGTAAAGAGTTGCCGTTTTTATAGAAATGCGTTCTTATTAGTTATTTACAACAGTATTTTTTAATAGCGCAAGTTTTGCAATTTGTGCAAACGGAAAGTTGTGCAGACAAAACACTCACGAGTTTTTCGGAGGAATTTAACTTGGGTAATTGCTATATCCACTGTTGGCTATGGAAGAAGTTGTCAGTTTCCTTCAGACATGAATAAATCAAGGTAAATTGTGATTAGCAAATCACATGACACTACAGCGTAACTGAACAAATACGAATTTTCTACTCATGTACTTAAAATGTAATAATTTTGCTAATAAATTATTTTATTGAAAAATATATTATGGCTGGCTGTGCAGCGCCCGGTGACTTATTTTCTTGATAAAACAATATCAATTTTTAAAAAATACCGGCAACCAATTAAGTTCAATGACCCTGGAATTGCAGACTGACCTCCAATATGAAAACTTAAAATGAATGAATCCCAAATGGTGTATAACCCGAACCTTAGTCCAAAACTGAACCAAATTTCTTTTGCTGCACGTCCGGAGATAAAATGTATTCCAGCTTTCAAACAGATGAAACAATGGCCTATCTACAAAATAAGGCGAGTTACATAGGCTTATTAACCTGTCATAAATTACCCACGCGAGAATCTTTCAGGAATTAACACGTAATTCAATTAATGTGGCGTACGATAGTAAATTAACCTAAAAATAATCAATTCTATATCTCTTTGGTAAATATTGTAATTGTAACCGATAATTAACATCGATTTCCTCCCAACATTTACCAAATCATTAATAAATTATCAGTATAGAAAATCAGGCATAGGATTAATATACAACTTTAGAGCTCGCTTTTAATCACAAGAAATATTTAGTTTTTCACAGCATACATTCGTGTGGGGAACAAGCGAAGTTTACGCTGGAACTTCTTAGAACGAATTCCTCGCTCGTGTCTGGTCAGTTGTCGTCTGATCGCACGCGTCTTCTTGAAGCGGAGATCCAGGGGCTTGTGCTTCTTACCCTTGTAGAATTTGCGCAAATTCTCCTTTTGCGTCTGATGAATGACGGTCAGCACACGGCCAACAGACTTGCGGACAACATGGCTGGAAAATATAACAAATAAAATTGATGAATCGATATCGATATTTCAGCATTCACATGCTCAGACCAAACCAATGGAAAAATAGGGGCTAGACTTCTGTTAGTCACTTGAGCACTGCTTTTAGCATAAAATTGCATAATTGCAATCATGAATTAACCTTTACTTTTTGAAAAACCTTTACCTTTTTGTAACAAAACGTGGCGCAAGCGCTCTAGGCCTAACATGGTCTCATTTAGCAATTAAGAGCACAACCTTATTTTCATGGTTCCAGGCGACTAGCCAACGAAACTTGGGGTTCAAGGTCCACATCTTTTTTCCAATCAACTGCAGTCAACCGCACTAAAGGCTTTACGTCCCCCTCATGGTGCTTAGGCACTTTGCGAGGGGGAACGACCAGTACCCCGGGATCGAAATTTTCGAGCCCGCGCCGGGAATCGAACCCGGGACCGCCGAAACCAGTCAGTCGCAAAACCAACTGGGCTACGACGAGTCGTACAATCAGACACCATGCCAGCATGCCATCTCTTGGGTCCTTTCGATGCATGTGGCCTAGGCTAGGCCCTATAAAAAACTATCCCGAACGGTACTTACATCTTCGATAACTTAGAAGCGGCACCACCGGTTACTTTAGCCACTCGCAGGACAGCCAATTCCTGCTTCAGTTCGTCCAGTTGCTTTAGCAGCTCCTCCTTCTTCTTTCCACGGAGTTCATGGGCTTTAACTTTAGCCTGGGTTAGGACCACGATAAAAAATAGATGCGTGACATTAGGCCTACATTTTAAACACCCGCACTAGGACATCCATCAACTCGACAACGTTCAAATAACGGGACTAAATAATGCGGGTAATCTTTGGATGAACAACACAACGATCAGAGAATTAATAAACAAAATAAAAAGAACGATGTTCCGAGATTATAAACAAGACTCACCATCTTTACAATAAAATTGCAATCCGGCAAAAATCGATGATGGACGACGGAAACAGCAACTTTTCCCACAATGCAACGCGACACGAGCAATGCTGCCGTGTTCCAGAGAATATTTCATAGAAAAAAATTAATTCTACTAAAGATCAGCAATAAATCGCTAACTTTGTTTTATTTTAATTTTACAAAATGTTTTATCTAATTTTAGGTTTAAAGAATGCTTGCTGTAAAGTGGAAAAACGTTAAAATACCAATTTATTTTACAATATGCATCACACTGCCGAAACCGCGTCCCACTTCCGGGGTCCGGCGCGATTCGCTTGTTGTCGTTTTAGGCTTTTGTGGTTTCGATTTGTGAATTTAAGTCGGCTTTTTCGGCCCATTTTGGTTTAAAAATGGCCAAGAACACGAGAAACACGGAATTCCGTAAAATAGATGTGGACCAGTACGATGAGGAGAAATATAATGAAGAGGATCAGACTGAAACCCAGTCGCCATCGACCGGGCCCAGCGAAGGGGAAGTGGCCGGCCTCCTCAACTCATATCCTTTATTTGCGAATGTCATTTTTAATAAGGGAAAGTATTTGCCCAATTTACTTAATAGTTATTCACCAGTGTCCACTTTCGTTTCCTTAATGCGTTTTTTTTTCACTGGCCGAAATCTGGACGCTCTCAAATTGGTGCTAAAAAACGCCCCACTCGGATCGAAGAACCAAACCGTGAAGGTGAGTCATTGGCCATAGCCCCCTACTATCGAAGTCCTTGAAGATTGGCGGCATCGATATGTCTAGTTTGTCCGCTAGGTGACGTCTGATGGAGTACTGTGGGTTAATTTAATAGTCTGACTGAAATATGAACGCACCCATTCTCGAAGACCTTTCAAAATGGATGTGGCGCTCGCCGCTGTGGGGGGTGGGTGGCTAGTTTTTGTGTCGTTAAAAAATGACAGGAAGGATGAACAGTTGGCTGGATTATTCGAGATTATTCTAATTTTACAAAGTATTTGGCATGGTAATGCTGTGCTAATTTATTTATTCTGTTCCAGGACAACGCTTTAAATTTAGCCCTGCGTGTGCTAACGTCTGTCAAAACTAGTCAAATGGATGAGGCAGTCAAGAGTTTGGATCGAGACCAACTAGACACGCTAATGAAGTATGTCTACAGAGGGTTTGAGCAGCCATCTGAAGGAAACAGTGGTCATCTACTGACGTGGCACGAAAAGGTGAACCATCCCATTAATTACATTTGCACACAAGGCTGTTTCTGCCAAAATTAATGCCACCTAATTGAAAGACACTACCTTTTTTGCCCTCTATTTCCATTGGTCAAAACGACTTTTTAAAATATTATATAGATCAAAATTTCGGGAATCGTGGGTTTCCGCATTGTGCGCGAGTTTTTTCAGACCAAAATCAGAGACGAAGAACATCAAAGCCTCTACTGCAACACATATTTCTTTAGAAATTTCACCACTCAATATAAAAATTGCACTGATTTTCTGGGCAAGAACGTTTTTGTTAAGCTGAGCAGTCACAATTCAATTGTATTTTGTTTGCTTTTCTACTTTAAGCAGGAATGCTTGTATCTATTATCCAGAAAGTTCGTATCAATAACTGAATCGAGTCGGTTAAACTAGTTGCAAGTTTTTGTCTTATCTGAGATTTTCACAATTTCATTTTTCAGATGTTCAGTTAAATTCAACCGTGGGGAAGCGGAATATCAAATTTCAGTTATAATTACTTAAGTTTTAATGTTTTTAAATGTTTACTGTTATGTGGCTGTTCCACTCGTGTCTGCGAGGAAAAAATTACCAAAATAAAAAGTGTAAATAATCTAACGTTTAGTGCGTGGGAAGTACAAATAGTCGGAAAGGGGAAATAAGGAAAAAATGAAGGTCAATCAAGTGTAGGGTGGCATATCTTTTCTAGGCTACCCTTCGTACACATGACAAATTCGACCACAAGTAGTTGCGTCCACGTTGGCTCGAATCGTTCAAATTATAATACTTTTGACACATCATATTTTTATTTTGCAGATCTATTCGGCTGGTGGTGTCGGTTGCATTGTCCGTGTGCTGACGGACAGAAAACGAGTTTAACTTTTGTTACCGACTATTATAATTCTTCTGTTATTGATTGTTATAAATTTCATATCTTATATGCTCAAAATAATTTCCTACTTTCTAAGTTTAACATTTATTGAATCAAAAATAAATGTATAATTCCTCCGACATATTTGCTTCCGTTTCTGGTTCTTTCTGTGCCGTTTTCAATCTACTGTTAACCATATTTATTGTTATGATTTGCAATTTTTTAGCAAACTACATTAAAAACTACTTTGTCTAACCGCCTGGACTACAAAATAAGATTCCCGGTTTTACGTTGTATAAAACTGATAAACTACGGCTTACTTTATTTTTATTTACTGGAAATTTTCGCAAGTCGATCGTTTAAGAAAACCAACAGTATCTAATTCACTGGATTTGAAATTGGCGAAGATGTGCTGCAATACATTTCATTTTCGATTTCAAGTTTTGTTTGCCTTTATTACATAATTTATACATCAGATTTATTGTCTTAGTGGGGTTTCGTCGAAGTTTTTATTTTATGATGGCTAAGTCTGGTTCAAGTCAATGAGAGTGCGCACACACATCATCCGCTAAAATTGTTTTTGTCTTTACTTTCCCAGCTTTGGTTGCGTCTATCCTAGCAAATGTTTGCGTATAATTGATATCGCTTGATCATGAGCAAAGTTCAAAGTCGGTCTACTACGAAGCCTGTAAAGTGATTCTGTGCATTGTGCTCGTAGTTCTGATTGAAGGACAAAATTCTCGTTCGTTCAGTTTTCAAGTAAAAACTACTTGAGTAGGAACAACTGAAACTATGAAGTCCGCAATATTGTGCAGGGCCATGTTTGCCCAAACGACTCGAATCGTGCCACGATTGACTGGAAGGTACGTGAAAAAACATTTAAATGAACTTCTACAAAGTCGCTAACGGAAAGCGTTTGAATCATAGATAAATTTGTGTGCAAATGAAGAACTCTTCGGTCCCTCCCGCCACCGGCCATCAAGGTGTCACGACAGCCACACTGACGAATTATATAAACTATGCTGACACAACATTAGATAATCATGATCTCCCCACCCCCTTTCCTCGTCAGCAACTTCAAATGTAGTAATTTATTTCAGTGTGACCTTCACATTCAATTCTATTTTCTGTCTCCACCCTACGAACGTATGAAGTTGTGTTGTAATTTTTGGTTGGGTGGAGCGGTTAGGACGAAGGTTGACAGCTTTGCTGTCGAAAGTCAAGGTCTATGTGAACGGGGACACGCCAATATCAATGCGCTCATCTTTCTTTCGCCTTTGAGAATGCCAATGTTTTTGTCGAAATGTCGTCTATGCAGTTTGTGAGAGGGCAAACAATTACTTGACGATGACAATTACTCTTTATTCGCCAATCAAGTTAAATGGATATCAAAGAGCACTTTGAAAGTTGGCATAGGTGGATGATATTCGATGGGGGTGTTACGAATCAACGGTCGAAAACTTGATCATTTTGGGTTTCAGAAAGCACTAAATACATACATGTAGATGCTCGATATATCCGAGTGGTGGAAATCCCATGTCAGGTTAAATCAGTGACCTACTTCTCGTTGGTCAGGCCTTTGCTGGAATATTGCAGTTCTATTTGGGATTACCACCATGAGGGGCTAAGTGGTGAAATCGAAATGGTACAAAGAGCCGTTAGATTTGTTAGGTGTAGATTTGATGGAACCGACACTGTCACAGACATGCTGCTGGGTTGGAACTGGGTTGGAAGTCATTAGAATCTTGTAGGAAATAAATTAATATTTGGTTGCTAGTTCGTATTCTGAAGGGGGAGTGTAATGTTAATGTTGAGGACCTTGTGTGTCCGGCCCAAACTAGGAGTAGAAGAAAGGGTCAATTCTCAAATTGTTAAGAGTTTCAATGTGTATTCCTATTTCCCCCAGAGTATATCGACAGTGGAACAACATTGCGGAGCACTAAACACAGAGTCTGTTGGGATAGTACACCCCAATCTGAAACAAACTTAAGCGCCAACCGGGGAAAAAAAAAACTTTTAGACTATTGTGATCCATCATAACTATTGCGAGTTTATGCGCTATTAAAATAATTGTTTAGTCTGAGAGTCTCCATAGTCACAAACTGACAGTGACGAATCATTTTTTTCTACGCCCCCACGCCAAAATGAATTAATCGGATCTTATAATAATATGTTATACTGTACATTATTATTTGCGACGACGTTACTTCTACTCAGTATATCGCCGTCCTTGTTAGATAAGCGAGATAGCCAATGCCAATATTAGACATGCGTTTAGAACCGTCACAAAATATAGTAATAATCATTTTCACAATATAGTGACATGCCCTACAACGGATTGCTCTTATGATGTCAGACCTCATCACGTCACGCGAGTTGGTATCTAAAGTGTACGCGCTGAGAATTACACCAACCAATTAACTATGCCATCAAAAATGGGCTGAACGATTGCAAAATGTAATGGGAATGGTGGTTCCGACGCAAATATAAATTTAAAAAATGTTTAATACTTTGAGAGCATTGAATAAAAAACGAGCGCAGAGACGGATCATCTTATTGTTTCAGCGTACGAGTAATAAATAAGGCAACAACGTATTCCACTTTCCAAATTACTACATCGCATAGGGAGCGTCCGCAAGAACAAAAAACAAAAGCTTTTCAAGAAATTTTAGACGTTTTCTTGGGGGGTCTTAGCGTTATTGAAAATTGCGAAAAACCACACCCCAAATCTCTAGCGTGCTTGGATCGCTCTATGTCATACTCTGTACTTCGGTTCAGTGCGAGCGCTACATTTCGATTGACGCAAACGTTTCTCCATTCCCAGGTCACACTGGGGGGTCTAAAAATAGTGTCAGGTAAAGACGTGGGCTGACATTGCACCCAACCGAAACCCTCAACACCAGCCCTCGTTCGAATAAAAAAATCCTAACGAACGAAGTTCGCAAGAACAAGAAAAATGAGAGGCTCCATCCAAACATTCATTCCATCATTCAAATTGAAAGCAAAATAGGATAATAATTAAAAATCCATTTAAAAATTTTAAGAAATGTTTGAGCGGACAAGGAACTTACTCTGAGCTACAGAAGAAAAATACCGTACAATAAATTCATAATCGATACAAAGATTAAGAAAATTTCAAAACGTACGTTCCGAAACAATAAGTTTTATTGACTGAAACGGTTACGTTTTAGTTAACCCCTATCAGAAAGTGTTCGGTGCGTGAGCAAAGTGGATTCTCTGTGCCAAGGCCACCTAGATTCGCCAGTTCGTAGCTTAACCAGGAAACAGATCCGAACTCTGCAGAGCCAAAAACCAAATTGAGGTTCACAAAGCTAGTCGTGCGTTGTATCATTTATTTAAACAGCTGACATTCTCTGTTTGCAACTTTTATGCCTCATCTCGATTCCACCTGATCATTAGTTTGGCTGCCGCATTCTGTAGCGGCAATTTGAAAGAATCCTTATAAAAAGGTGAGGGAAATCTGTTCTGTTGACAGTTTCGCCATGGCTTCCAGCAGTTCTGCCTTCGGATCGTTTAAAGGTGACCGCAATGTAAAGCTACAGGGAAAGGTGGCCCTCATCACGGGTAAGTACTTCATTGAACTCAATTTTGAAGCAAGAAATCCGGATTTGAAACCTCGATATAGCTGGATTTGAAACACCTGAACTATATAACCGATTGTAAAGATGGGTCCCTTCCCCTCCTAGTTATCCACAGAAAAAGTATAGTTTTTTTAAAATATATTTACTCTGAAATCATTCCATTTGAAACAAAAGTTTTATATTTTAAAAAAATTGATCTTCATGCAGTTTTATCACATGAATGTGTCAAAATTTCTCAATATCAAAATTTCTCAGTCATAAAATTATCACTCACAATTTATTTTACAAAATCAAATTACAAATTGCGCTTCGCGTAATTTGACTAACAGATTGTATACATTACAACAATTCTGATCGAATAGTCCGGTTTTTGAGCATTTTTTAAATTCACAAATTTATGATTCTGCAGAAGGACTGCAGGCGTAATTGTTCGTAATTTTTGATTAGATAACAAATGATTCTTTGATGATCACCGACTAATCAAAAATTCATTGGCGCAAAAAAAAGGAACATATCGATCTTCAATATATTGATTTCAAAGCAAGGTTATAGAAGAGGATCTGTGGATTTTGCCACAAAAGATACACATAGTTGCCCAAGCAACGTGTTAAAAGAGTGCGCGTCTTAATTACCATCCAGTCTTAGTACACCCCGTAAAACTCCTCAAGTCGTTAAGGTGTTCATTAATTTAGTTCACTCTTGTTTCCAACATTTAATATGGTATTTCTTCTGGGTAACAAGTTTTGTGATATAAAATAAGTCGGTAGAAAAGATCCTGCTGCATATGTGATGTTTGCATTAATTGGTAATTTTTAGGAGCCGGAAATGGTATTGGAGCTGAAATTGCCAAACTGTTCACCAAATTGGGTGCCACAGTGTCGTTGCTCGACCTCGATGCAGAAGGCTTAAAGAAAGTGGCGGCGGACTGTGAGAGTCTGAGTGTGGGCCAACCTAAGGTACAAAATAATAGAAGAATATCTGATATTCTAAATTATTTTTAATTAGTTATATAAAACACGCAATATTCAAACGGTTGTAAAAATAGATTGGCATATTCAAACAATGCAGGCAAATGTTATCTTAAATGTCAACACAATGTTTGGCAAGTGCAAACTTGTGGCTGCGATTGTGTATATGGACACGAATATTTAAAAGTATTACAATTTCGGTGGCCTTTGTCTTCCCAATGTAGCGCCACACGGAATTTTAGTCCCCGGGTCATATGATAACGAAAATAAACGTAAATTTCATTTCATTTCAGCCCCTTATTTTTGTCGGAAGCGTCGGCGATAACGACCTCCGCATAAAGTATGTGGAAGAAACGGCGAAAACATTTTCAAAACTGGATGTTTTGGTAATTGCTGAATTTATCTATTCAATTAATTTTTACATGCGCAAATGAGCGCAATAATAGAACACATAGCGCAAACATCGCCAGAAGACTGATAAGGCGAAAATATACTCCTACCATATAGATCGCAACTAATGATTTTTAGCGATAAACGATACAAAATTAGAAATAAAGATTTATACAGATAAAATAAAAATTTGTAAAACATATAATCCAAATATTTCAAGTGATTCTAACTCCTAAAACTGGGGAATTCACATTGACAGAAAATGAGATTTTATTGCTAACGGACTTAAATTTGTTAAAATTTATTTCGAAGTAAATATAGATTCAAGTAAATTAGTCATAAACTAATCACTTAATGTATATGTTGTACGACTCGTCCTACCCCAGTCGGTATTGCGACTGACTGTGGTTCGGCGGTCCCGGGTTCGATTCCCGGGGCGGACTCTCGATTCTTCGATCCCAGGGTACTGGATGTGCCCCTCGCATAATGCCTAAGCACTAAGACAGGTACAGAAACGCCTGTAGTGCAGTGACTACTGAGATGGGAAATTTAAAAATAAATTCACTAGAATGTATTTCTGTATGTGATGATACATGTAGGTCAATAATGCTGGCATCACTAAACTGACCAGATTGTTGGAATCGCCATTGTCCGACTATGACAGAATATTCGACGTCAATGTCAGGTAAAATTTTCGTAAACCCTAAATTATTGGTCATGCCTGATCAGGTTGCATAATTTACTAATGCTAATTTATTTTTGCATACAGATCCGTCGTTCACTTAACTCAACTGGCGGCTCCGCATCTCATTAAAACTAAAGGAGCTGTGGTCAATCTGGCAAGCGTCACCGCTCACAGTGTGGTAAGAACTGTTCCCTAAAATTTAAGAAAACATCTACACATTTTTTTTTAATCTAACATTTTTAAAACGCGCTAACAGTTCAAAACCAATTATTAATGATTTTATTTTGCCAAGCTGGACGGTCGGCTGTTCTATGGAATGTCTAAAGCGGCAGTGAAACATTTCACAAAATACGCGGCTCAAGGTAGGTTATTTTGACCTTTCTTGGCCTTTCAAAAACACCTTCTAAATTAGCCTTCATTTCGCAAATTCAGAATTAAAGAACCCCAAAATATGCAGGCTGATGGTATTACCAACTGCTACAAGCGAAGTTAGTAATTCAAGTTCAAAGGCTTCAAAGGCTAAAAGTTCAAAGGCTTCATCATGTATTCGTGAAAATCTGTCGTAAACTTAGGTTTATTGACGATCTTGTTGCCGATTTTTAATTGCAGTCCAAGCAATTTTCCCCTTATTCTCCCTTTTAGCAGATACATTTTAAATAATTTATTTTTTGTGTGCAAACTAGCTTTTCGCTTACTGCCGAAGGCCGACTAATAAACGCAAATAAAAGCAACAAAATAGATTCAGTATTTTCTGAGATAATGATATGATCTCATTGTTAATTTCAAAATAAACCGATAGAGCGCCCAGAACAAATTATCAGAATCAATGCCAGATGGCATTGATCCATTTACTTCTGAATACGATGATGAGGATGACTAGATCGAGTTGGTTCCATTTAACGTCTAATTCGCATTTTTTTCTCCCTTCTCTTCGACAAACTTCACAAAGAGCTCGGAAAATATCACGTTCGAGTCAACTCTATCAGGTAAAAAAAATATACGGGCAAACAAAGCTACAGTCTCAGTATTGTTCTCGGATTTAGATAATTGGAATCGTCTCGCCGTTTCCGCTAAAAATACACAATATTCTCTTTTTCCATCTAGTCCGGGCATAGTAAAGACTGGCATTTTTCTCAGTTACAACGTAAAGAAAGAAGAGCTTCCACAAGTACGTATTTCTCCATAAGCGCCACAAAAATGAAAGACATAAAAACCGTGGTTACATTTGTGTGCTCCACGATGTACACTCACAATCTTTGGTATAGAGTAATAATACATTTAAACAGTTTGCAATTAACAAATGAATCTGCGTTAGATATCCCTCCCTGACTAATAAAGATTTTAATTCAATATCAGTATATAATAAAGTATGTAACCCCCACAGTGAGGCTATCTAATTCGTCAGGTAGATAAAAATGAATGACTTCCGAAACAAATAAATATTACTTAAAATTCCAAGATTAATATTCCAGACCGAATGTCTATCAGATTGTCTTGAGTGGTCGTGGCGGTTATGAAATAATTGAAAAAGTGCTTAATGGTTGACAGGTTGGAAAATAATTAATTTCTGCGGTGCCAAATTTGTTTTTCAGTACTACGATGAAACAGGGAAGAAACAAGCTCTGCAACGCTGCGGAGAGCCGTCGGAAATTGCCGAGCTCATCGCATACTTGTCTTCGGACGAGGCATCATTCATTACCGGATCTGACATCCTCATTGATGGTGGCCTACTCATCCAACCATCGGTCAAATCGAGCGTCAATTAAAAAAATATTATTCAGCATACGCATCTCAGAAATACCGGTTCTTTCGATATTTCTCCAAAATTCCTATCATAAAGACCATTACTTAGAAAAAATTTGAATTGTCGCATCTGGTACATTCAAAACCTGCTTACTGCTCGCGGGTTATCCATTTTTTGTACTATCTAAGAAGTTTCGTTCTATTTTTTAGAAGACAAATTGACACGTTATCTGATTTTTAAATCGCCCAATTTGGCGATATCCGTGGAGTTGGCCACAGCGTCCTCACGGC